>JAQQSW010018013.1:0-11339 GCA_028646575.1 Pseudocheirus occidentalis | reverse complement strand
AAGAGGGGATGTCAGGGCTGGGAGGGGCCTTAGGACAAGGGATGTCAGAGCTGGGAGGGGCCTGAGAACAGGGGATGTCAGGGCTGGGAGGGGCCTTAGAACAAGGGATGTCAGGGCTGGGAGGGGCCTTAGAGCAATCCCTAGGATTGACAGCAATAATTATATTCTAAATCATAACTTTCAACAAGCATTCATGAAACCTATATCATGTGCCAAACACTGCAAACTTAAAAAAAAAAGTCAAAATGTGATTTAATCATGGGGGGGGGGGCATGCCGTGGGTAGATGGGTGGGCCTGGAACCAGGAAGTCTTGAGTTCAAATCCAGCCTCAGATACTTACTAGCTGTGTGACCCAGGACAAGTCATTTCCCCACTCTCAGCCTTAGTTTCCCCATTTGTAAATTAATGGCACTCACCTCCCAGGGCTGTGGTGACGACTAAACGAGACAATATTTTATAAAACACTTTGTAGAATCTTTGAGCCTAAGGAGCCCCCTCTGCTATAGCAGCTCAGCCACTCATCTTTACAGTCGACTCATAGAGAAGTCCCTGGGGCAGGATTGGAACCCAAGTCTCGCTGATTCTGAAGCCAGTCCTCTATCTCTCCATTCCCCAGACTCCATGAGGCTATTTTCCCCTGGGTGGAGGAAGGGAGAGAGTGAAGAGGAGTAAAGCCCACAGGGAGAAGCAAAGAAAGAAAGCTATTCAAGATAAAGGTTAAGTAACAGGGCAGGGGAGGGAGGTGAGAACTGGGGAGATCCAGGCAGGCTTCCTGAACAAGGGGATGCTGGAGCTGAAGAAAGCCGAGGATGGGGAATGGACTGAGCTGGGGACCACAGCGGGGCTGGGGATGGAGTTTCTTGGAGGCCCGTTTGACTGAAACAGTGAGAGTATGAAGGAGCATGAGCCAGGGAGACCAGGCCAAAGCCAAGTTTGGCAAATAGTAGGGAACGTGTCTTGTCCAAGAGTCATCGGGAGCCCACAGAGGATCTTGACAGGGGTAGTGACCCATAGATACAGACAGAGCTAGTTTAGGCTCAGGGTTTAACTGGACCATGACCAAAGGAAAGAAAAAACCTCAGCTCTGCCTGAGAAAGAGGGCCAGGGGACCAGGAAACCATAACTCCCTTTCCTCTCGCGTGAGTGGGGAGACTCCCTTTGCCACTGGTTGGGATTTGGGGTACAGACATGATTGGGGAGCAGAAACGTCAGAACCCTTTGGCTTGAATTCCACCTCTGAAATGCCTGGGGCAAATCCTTTACCTTCCCTAGGCTTCAGCTCCTCCCTTGTAAAAGGTATCCCCACCTTCATTTCTTATCTCCCAAAGCAGCTGGGGCCGGGGGGTGGGGGTGGGTGGAAGTACTTAGGAAGCCTCTCCACACTAAAGAAACACGAATTCTCAGCATTATTTTCATCAGGCTCAACCTGGCCCAAATCTATCGACTCTCCCCACTGACATGGCATCGATCAAATGTACTTTGCTAATTAATCTTTTGCAGATAATTGCAGAAAATGATTGTGTGGCCCCAGCTGTGACCCTCCTTCTCCCTTCCCCCAGCTCTGGCATGGACCTCTCCTTCCCATCCCCAGCCCTGCTCCCCCCGAGTTCAGCATAAATGGAACTCACTGAGGAAGATGACTCCGGCTCTGGGGATGGCCAGCTGTGAGCCTGCGAGGCCTTGATGGCTCTGGGAGAGAGCCATGCAGCAGCCCCTGGCTGGGAGCCGGCCTCCCTGGGAGCCAGGGCACAGCTGGAGGTGGGCAGAGAGTAGGAGCAAGCAGGCTCCCTGCGGCGGCTCTCACATTAGAGATTTTCTAGTCCCCTGCGTGGAATCTTCTTGCTGGGAGGGGCCTGGAGAGCACCCGCTGCCCCCTTCCAGGTTTTACTTTGCTGGATAGCCTTAAGAAAGTCACTCCTCTCAATCTGTTTCTTCTTCTGTGAAAGGATGGGGTTCAACTGGACGACCTCTAGGTCCCCTTGCCAGCTCTCGACTGGTCATTTGATGAATTTGAAGGGCCCTCCCATTTCTAAAACCTTATGGTCCTTTACACCACCCTGATGGATTCAGCGTATCTGAGTGATTTTGAGTGTTATTATCTGGGTTAAACAAACCTTTGAAGGGCAAGGGGCTAGAAGTCAGGTGTCAAAGGGCACACAGACCTAGGAAGGATGTGAGCCAAAGGTTAGAACAGGGCAGGCATGGCTGCTACTGAGTCATGGAGGAGGGGAAAGGGGGGTGCAGAGAAGGGAGCAGGTGGGAAGGGGATAGTCGGTATTGGCCTTCCAGCCAGCCTCAGAGAGGCTGTCCCAGCCCCTTCTAACAGGCCCAGGGAGGCTGTGCCATTTGCTCATAACCGAGCAAGCTGTATCAGAGAAAGGATTTGAACTCAAGCTCTCTGACTCTGGAGCCAGTCTTCTTTAGACTGTATTGATCTACACACAACCAAAAAACAGAAACATGTGTGTGAGACATGCTGGTTATGCTTTACCCAGTCTACAGAGAGGATGATTGCTTTTGTGTGTAACTGTAAATGGGTTCACAGATCCCTGAGCTGCCAGGTGAGGAATCACATTCCTAAGCATCTGAAAAGTCATCTCCTAGAAAAAGACAAAAGGTTCTCTGTCTCCCTTTCCCTCCTCCTTCTCTCTCTCTCTCTCTCTCTCTCTCTCTCTCTCTCTCTCTCTCTCTCTCTCTCTCAATGTCCAGCATCTTTTCTTATCCTCTAGACAGCTAGACAGCTGATCCTCAAGCCAGGAAAACCAGGGTTCAAGCCTTGCCTCTGATATAAGCTGACTCTGTTACTGTATGGGCAGGTCAGTTACACTCAGTGCTCAGTGCTAAGACAGGAGCTGCAGAAGAGGTGTCGACCTGCTTGGTAAAGGGATTTTTCCCATCAGAGAGTTCCCAATAGCAGTGAAAACATAGGTTCCATTCTGTTCAAAGTGATCGTCTAATCATTGGGATCAGAGAACTAGAGAAATGAATGCCCAGAAGAAGAAATAAAGAAAAAAATGGGCCAGTTGTGTAAAGAGATGGAGTGATAGCTCACATGTTTCACTGGTGTCCTTGTAATGCCAAGAGAAGCCAGGAAGTGCACTAGGGGACTCCCGGGGTCAAATTTTAGCAAGGACAACAATGAACAAATAACAGCCAGCATTGATACAGCGCTCTAAGGCTTGCAATGCTCTTAAAAAGAATACCTCATTTAATCTTCACAGCAGCTCTGGGAAGTGGGTTTGGTATTATTTAGATTCTACAGTTGGGGGAACTGAGGCCAAGAGACGCTAACTGGCTTGCCCAGGGAGATGCAGCTAGTAAGTGTCTGAGGCTGGATTCCAACACAGGTGCTCCTGATTCTGAATCTAGCGCTCCGTCCACTACAACAAATATAAGGGTTCCCCAGGACAGGCGGGCAGGGGTCAGGTGCCATCCTCGAGACCTGAATTATTGCTGTGTATACTGGGTACTAGGTGAGGTGCTGGGAACAGTATGAGGATAAATAAGGCATGACCCAAGGTTTCTGTGATTTGAACCTCTTATAAGGAAGACAAGACATATGTGCACCTAAGTACATACCAATTAGACTGTTTCAAGTGCCTACAAAGAAAATTACCTAAGTTGGAATTGGCTGATTGCTTCCAGGTGGGTGAGGGAATCTAGGAAGGCTTCTTGGAAGAGGCAGCTTTGAGACAATCATACCCCTTCACCATCAGTAGGGATGCCCGCCCAGGTAGGATCCTGACTTAAGTCTCAAGTGACCCTCTCATAACCTCCGGCGAGCTCTTTCTCCTCTACATGGTTAATGAAGGCTAGCTAGTTCATTTGCTGGGAAAATATTCACCTTTCTCCTTCCCCCCCCAACTCTACAACCCCCCAATGGCATTTCTCTTCTTCTCTGAAATATCATCTTAATATATAACCTCGCCGGGCTGTATACCTGCTCCTAATAAACCTCCAAGACTCTAATGAACTAAATAGCAAATTACTTTTTTATTCAAGAATGAAATTTCATCATATTCATAATTCATATTTTATTTCAGACATCTGCTGCTGATTACATTACATTTAACTAAAATTAGATGAAGCTCAGAATGCAATTAAGGCCTTGCCAAATTCTCCGGCCCACCAATACCAGCCGAGCTCAGCGGGGGCCGTTAGGAGCCTAATATGTAATTAGGAGCTATTTTCTAGCTGTTTCTAAAGTCTGAAAATTAGCCGCCTTTATTAATCACACAGACAAATAGAAAGTGGAGCCAACGCTCGCTGAAATTTCTAAAAGGGATTTTTTCTTTAATTACATACCACCTCGCGAGGCAACTCGATTCGAATGTTGATTTGTTGTACGGTGACATTTTGACAACTAGTTCTCAATTTGTCTGTCGTGGTTAGGCAACAACAAAGCCGACGGTAATATTTTAACTTTCAAAACCTTCAGTGCACTGGGGAGGAACCCAATGGTGGGCCTCAACCCCGAGGCCTGCTCCCTTCGGAGACAAGGCCAGAGATGGCAGGGTGGAATGAGGTGGTTGGGGGTTGACCCTCTCCTGTCTCTCAAGGGGAGAATGGGGCTGCTAGGATAGCAGGATGGTGGAGGGAGGGGGCTGCCCATCACAGGGCACCTGGTTGGGCCACTAGCAGCAGAACAAGTAGAGAGTAGGCATTGAACCAGGGAGCAATCCAAGCCTGGCCTTGGATCAGTTGTGGTCCACTTGAGCAGACACCCTAGAAGAATGGAGAAATCAGCAAAGTAACTTGAAATTCTAGCACCTGGGACAGTTCCATCTGAAGTGTGTACCTAAGGTGGGACCACTCCCACCTTACACATCTAAGGTTAGACCATTCCTATATATAGTTAGCAGGAGAAATAAAGTTAGACCACATCTTGAACAGTTGGGAGAATGGTGTGTCTCAATCAGGGGCTCTTAACCTGTGTCTGTGAACTTGGTTGGGGAAAATTTTACCTTTGTTTTCACTAACATTTGGTTTCCTTTATAATCCTATGTATTAGCTGCATCAACCTGGGCAAGCTAGTGAGCTTCTCTTGGCCTCAGTTTCCCCAGCTGTAAAATGGAAATACCTCCCAGGGTTGTTGTGAGGAGTAAATGAGGCATTATTTGTAAGCCTTAAACTGAGGAAGATTCCATAAGGCTTCACCAGACTGCTACAGGGGTTCACTACACAAGAAATATTAAGAACCCCCGGTCTAAAATACGACACCTTCTCCTGGGAGAGAAATATTTAAGATTAAGTCATTTCTATACATATTTGGGGGAAAATATGAGGTTGGATCACTCCTTGACTAGTTGGGAGAGTGGGGTATCTAAAGCAGGGGTTCTTAACCTGGGTCCATGAACTTGAATGGAGAAAATTTTTAGTTTTATTTTCTTAAACATTTGGCTTCTTTTATAATCTTGTGTATTTTCTGCCTTTAAAAACATTATTCTGAGAAAGAGTCTTATAAGGCTTCACCAGACTGACAAAGGGGTTTACTATACAAGAAAAATTAGGTATCACCCCTTCTGCCAGAGGAGGTGCATTCCTGTGCATTTCTAAGTATGACCAGGCCCATGGTGACTCATGTCTAAGGTTAGACTGCTCTGTTTGTGGTTGGTGGAAAAAGAAGCAAGACTAGACCACCTGTGCACAGTAAAGATAGATAGGAACAGATGCCCTGGGAATTACGGAATTGAGGGGGCCAGAGTGTTTGAAGGAGGCAGGGTTTGGGTGGAAAAGAAGACTGAGCCAAACACTGAACTCACTGGGGAAGAGAAAGGGTGTCCAAGAAGTCTATAGATGATAGCAATAAGGAAACGCATAAGACACAAGAAATTCTTAGGGAGAAGAGCTGTTGCTGAATGATAGTGGTAGAGGGAGGGCCCAAGACTGGTACCAGGGACAAGAAGCACACCAACTCCCCCTCCTGTCAAAGGTTCTGAGAGAAGGGAACTCTGGAGAGGGGACCAAGAGATATGGTGTCCTCAGTAACAGGCTAGGTTTCAGGGAGCACAAAAAGATGGGAAGAATCAGAGAGAAAGGAACATAGCTTCATGGGATTTTGGAACTTAGATCTGGAAGGAACTTTAGTGGTCAGTTAGTCTACATCCTTCATTTTATAGATGAGGAAACTGAGGCCCAGAGAAATGAGCCCAAGGTCACACAGGTAGTGAAAGAGTCAGAATCTGAACCCAGGTCCAAAACTAATTTTGCTCCTTCCTACCTGCCACCCAGGTGACAGAGGCCTCCTTGGCAAAATATAATGAAAGACCTGGACCAGATGGCTTTGTAGGACCTTGTGTGGGTAGGTGACTGTCTCTTGTCCCAGACAATGAATAGAAATTGGTGCTAGACAGCAACCTTTCACTTCCTCAAGAGATCTTGATCCCTCAGTCCTCCTTCCATGCCACAAGCCCTTCTTGGGCCCTTCCTTGGCAGCCTCAGACCCAGAGCAGTCACTTCTGGGAACATCTGTAGTGTCCTGAGGCTGTCCCTGTTCTGTTCCTGGAGGCTTCTCCTCCTGAGAAATTAGGTGGGAAAAGCACCTAGCTCCTCATCCTGAATCAGCCACTATAACTGGCAAGGTGACCTTATCCACATTTCTTCCTTTCTCAGAGACTTAGTTTCTTCATCTGCCTTTCCCATATTTGTTCATATTTTTTTTGCTTTTTGGAGGGCAATTGGGGTTAAGTGATTTGCCCAAGGTCACATGGATAGTTTTTGTGTTAATTGTCTAAGGCCAGATTTGAACTTAGGTCCTCTGACTCCAGGGCCGGTGCTCTATTCACTGTACCACCTAGCCGCCCCAATATTTGTTCATATTACTTGCTTTTGTGGATGCTAGTCTACTTGTAATTCCAATGCACATTGGCACATTCTCTTGTCTCCTTGCTCTTGCCTAAGCTGTTCCCTATGCCTAGAATGCCCTCCCTCCTCATGGAATCCTTAAGTTCCTTCTAAGAACAGATCCCCACACACCCTGGTTTTCATGCTCCCTCCCTCCTTCTTAAAATCATTTTGTATATGTTCAATATTTATCTATCCTAGAGGAACACTGTTTCCATACTCTAGCTTCTAGTAGCCAAGTACATGTTATCTCCCCCATTAAAACATAAGCTCTTTGAAGACATGAATGTTTCTTTTTTGTCTTTGTATTTCTGGAGTCTAGCCCAGTATCTAACATAGAGTATGCAATTGATAGATTATAAATGTTTGTTGTATGTAATAGGAATAAATGAATGAGGGAGTGAATAAATGAATGGATGAATGAAGAAATAAATGGATAGATGAATAAATAAGAGAATGGATGGATGAACTGATATATAGATGAACAAATAAAGGAAATGATGATGGAATAAATAAATGGATGGATGGATGGATGAGAGAATGGATGAATGGATGTATAAATGAGGGAATGAATAAATAGATGGTGGATGGATAAATGGGGGCATGGATGGATAGATGGATGAGGGAAAGCATAAATGAACGGATGGATGAACAAATGAGGGAATGAATGAAGGGAGGGATGGATGGATGAATAAGTGAATAAATGAATGCATTGGTCTCATCTCTATCCTTCAGAATATAAGCTCCTTGATCACAGGAATGGTTTCCTTTTTGTCTTGGCACTCTACATACAGCAAAATGCATGCCTTGGGCAATACCCAGGACTATACCTTAAGCTGTTTCAAGCTATTGCAGGATATAGGATAGAAACAAAAGCAAAAATTAAAAGGGCTTAATGGTGTGGCATGGATGGGTCACGAATCAGGTGGTGGGCAGGTGACCTGGGATTTGAATTTAGGCACAACACCTCTACTCAGGTCCTCCTCTTCCATCCACCTCCCTTGACTGGAGTCAGGGTGATCCAGTTGGGGGAAAAGCACCGGCTTTATTGTTCAAGGATCTACCTCTGCTGTGCTCGCTACCTATATAATCTATGGCAAACTGTTTAACTGCCCTATTTGTAAAGTGAAGGAAGGAGAGAAAACCTCAGAGATCCTGCCAAGCTTTGAAAATTTGTGCCTAGGTCCCTTCATCCTCTGACATTCCCTTTTCCTAGGGAGAAAACATTCTCGATTCTGACATTTTATAGTCCTTAACAACTCTAATATTCAATAGTTATATGGCAACCTTTTGTGTTGTTTAACTCTTCATATATTGAATGTATATCTTATTCCCCCAACAAGACTGTAAGCTGCTTAAGGTCAGGTCTTATACTCCTCTGTATCAGCTGCAGGGCTTTGCATGTGGTAGGCACTCGATAAATGTGCCGAGTCTACTAAAGAGTTATGTTAGTTGATCTCACCTGGGTCCTCACTGCTGTAAGGCAATTCTTTTCCTCCTCTCTATGATTCTCTATCCTATTCATCATAGCCTCTTTTTAAACCTACTCTTCTCTCCTCAAGTCTCCCATGGTACTCTCTACCCTAATCTTCTCAGTTGGTAACTTTGCCTCAAATTTTGCTGAGAATTATGAGGACTTTTCAATGTGACCTCTTTCTTCTCCTTCCCTCTTACAACCTTGACATCCTCCCCTACTATCTTTTTCTTTAGTTCAGTCTCTGATGAAGATGTCACTCTTCTCACCAACATTTCCCCAATATATGACTTCTCCCATCTCCTCCACTAGATTGTTCCCTGAGTATCCCATTGTCTTTAATCTTCAGTCTCCCTGTCAATTGGTTCCCTCCCTGATGCCCCTAAGCACATTCAAGTCTCTCCCATCAACAAAACCAAACCAAAAAACTCTCCCTTGATCTGTCCATCCCCACAAGCTTTGGTCCTATGGTCCTCCTTCATATCTTGGACACACTCCTTGAAAACATGTTCTACCCTCACCGCCTCTACTTTCCCTCTTCTCATTCCCCTTTATACTCTTTACAATCTGGCGTTTGACTTCACCATTCAACAGAAATCATCTCCAAAATTACCAATGATACTTAATTGTCAAGTCTTATGGCCTTTTCATAATCTTAGGATCAAAGAATCAGAGGACCAGAGATTTAGATCTGGAAGAAGCCAATGAGTCCAACTCCCTTATCTTATAGACGAGGAAATGGAGATCCAGAAGTTAATTGACTTGCCCAAGGTCGCAGAATACGAATGACAAAGACAAGATTTGAACTCAGACCCTCTGACTCCTAATCCAATGCCTAGTCTACCTCCTGAGCTGTCTGCATCATCAACCTCCTAACAGACAATTCAGACAAGTTATTTTGTAAATATCTGAAACTCCATATTTCTAAAACGGAACTTATCTGTCCCTCCCCCGCAAACTTCTTCCAAACTTCCCTCTTCTTTCTGTTTATCCAGCACCATCTCTACTCATCCTAATCTATATCTTGCCACTGGACTCAGAGGGCTCAGGAGGAGAAAGAGTGAGGCTGGTGACGGTCTCACTGAAATCCAATTCACTTGCAAGTTAAGTAAGACATCACTTTCCAGATATCAGGTCTCTTCAAGAGCAAAGGACAAACAACAACAATTTCTGTTTGGAGCATCACCACTCACCCAATTACCCACATTCACCATCTCACAGACATCTTTGTCTTTCACTCACCCCACAGATCCTTCTTCATCTCCTCATCCTGGTCTCTCTGGCTCCCTTCAAGCCCCAACTAATATCCTTTCTTCTGCAAGAAGTTTTTCCTGATCTCCCCTAATCTATCAGACCCAATCTATCAATCAATGAGCTAATGCCTTCCCTCATCAGTTGACTCTCCCCGATTGATCCTGTCTATAGCTTATTTGTGCATAGTTGGGTACATGTTGTCTCCCTCATTAGACTGGGTCTTGCCTTTCTTTGTAACTCTAGAGCACAGCACAATGCCTGGGACACAGCAGGCACTTCATAAAAGTCTGCTAACTTCACTCGACATAGCCAATAGTGTTAGAACTGGTTGTTTCTGCCTCCACAACATATCTCCCATGTACCTCCTTTTCTGTACTCACACAGCCATCACTCAGGTCCTTCTTTCTCCCTTGGACCACTGCAATAGCTTCCTGATTGGCTCTTCAGACTTCATCTCTCCCCACTCTGACACATCCTCCACATACCTACCTAAGGAATTTTCCTAAATGGAAGGTGTGACCATGTTATCTCCCCACTCTGTAAATTCCAGTGGCCTGTAGGGTCAACCATAAACTCTCTGTTTGGTATATAACACATCCCACTTCCATCCCATCTTAACACACATTACTCCCATCCACATTTTCATTGGTCTAGGGAAATTGGCCCTTTCTCAGCTCCTGTTCCTCCCCCAGAACACCTCTCCCGTCTCTAAGGCAGCACTACCAGGAATGTACTCCTTCATCACCTCTGCTTCTCAGAATCCCTGTTTTCCCTCCAGGCTGAGGTCATACAGCCCTTCTACAGAAGGCCTTTCCCGGTCCATCAGCCCCCCCATCCCAGTTTCTAGTGTTCTCCCTTACCAAGATTATCTTAAATCTGCTCTGTTTTTACATATATCCATATGATCTTGCCCATTAGAATGTAAGCCCCATGAGGACAGAGTTGTTTCATATTTGTCTTTGTATCTATCCCCTGTGCTCCAAGATCCTGAAATTTTGAAATTCTAAAAGAAACAGTTCCATCAATCACCTCTGTGTAGCCATGATCCAGAACTGCTATGGAAGACCAAACCTATTGATCAATAAGCATTTATTAAGTACCTACTGTATGCCAGGCATCATGCTGGGCACAGGGCATACAAAGGCAAAAGGGAAACAGCCCCTGTCTTCAAAGGGCTTATATTCTAAGATTAATCTCATTTTAAGGTATACCTATGTAGACATGTGTAAAAACTTAAAGAACAAATTTGAAGTAATTATAGATTCAAGGTAATTACAAATATTATCTCGATTTATCCTTACAACAATCCTGGGAAGTAAATACTGTGATTATTCCTATTCTTACAAATGAAGAAATTAGGCAGTTAAGTGACTTGCCCAGGGTCATGAAGCTAGAAACTATTGGAGTCAAGATGAATTCAGGTCTTCCTGACTGGAGGCCCAGCACTCTGTCCAGGGGGTTACCTAACCAGCTCTGTTAATCAAGTGATGCATGCTTCTGATGCTGAAGCCTTTGACAGTGACTAGGACTATGATGGTGAGAACTTTCTTTGGTGGGTCTTGAGTAGTTAGGGCTGCACCACTAATTGAGGAAATTGCCTGATCAAATCCCCATGAGAAATTAAATGGTTTTCCCAAGGTCACAGAGACCCAGAGAGGGGAAGGAAAGGAAGGGAGGAGGGAAGGAAGGAAGGAAGGAAGGAAGGAAAGAAGGAAGGAAGGAAGGAAGGAAGGAAGGAAGGAAGGGAAAGGAAAAAAGAGAAAGAAG
>JAQQSW010018012.1:0-11339 GCA_028646575.1 Pseudocheirus occidentalis | reverse complement strand
AGAAAGAAAGAAAGAAAGAAAGAAAGAAAGAAAGAAAGAAAGAAAGAAAGAAAGAAAGAAAGAAAGAAAGAAAGAAAGAAAGAAAGAAAGAAAGAAAGAAAGAAACCCTTGCAATAAATGCACGGAATCAAAACAAAACCCCACATTGGCCATGTTTGATAATAGAGATCTCATTCTGCATCCTGAGTCAGAAAGCGCTGACCCCCTCAATGAAGAAATTGAGACCCAGGAGTGATGGGTTCATTGCCCAAGGTCACATAGGTATGGAGCAGGATCTCAGAGCCAGGTCATAGGCTCATAGGGAAGGACTTCAAGGGTCATCTAGTCCAACCACCTCATTTTACAAATGGGGAAACTGAGGCCCGGTGTGGTGGAAGGATGGTGTCATTAGAGCTAGAAAGGACCTCAGAAACCATTTCATTTTTCTAATGAGGAAACTGAGACCTAGGAGTGATGGGTTCATTTGCCCAAGGTCACACAGATATGAAGCAGGAACTCAGAACCAGATGCTCTGACTCCAAATGCTAGGTCCTTCTTATTGCACCACACTGCCTCTGAAATGATTAAAGTACCTATTACTATCCTCATTCCACAGACTAGGGACTGAGGGGGTGAGTGGGTTGCTCATGGTCTTACAACTTTATTGTTATTCAGTCATTTCAGTCACTTCTGACTCTTTATGACCCCATTTGGGATTTTCTTGGCAAAGATCCTGAAGTGGTTTGCTATTTCCTGCTCCAGCTCATTTTACAGATGAAGAAATTAAGGCAAACAGGTTTAAGTGACTTGCCCAGGGTCACCCAGCTAGTATGTGTCTTAGGCACATGAACTTATGAAGTAGGATTCTTACCCAAATGCAGCAAAGGTCAGGCCTAAGTCAGGCTCTCTGTCCAGAGAATCTGGTCCTGTGCCCTGGTGAAACATTTACTCTGCTCATCAGTGCCATCAAGACCCAGAGAATAACCTGGAGAGGCCTTATGGACTTATGAAGAGGAGTCTTACTAACTCCAGGTCAGGTACACCACATAGCTGCTCATAGTAAGCCAAGATTTAAACCCGGTTCAAATCTTGGGAAAAGCTAAGTAACTTGCATATAATGAATTAATAAGTGAACCAAGAATGCAACTCAGATCCCCTGATAGCAAAGCCAAGGCGTTCTCTACCACACTCAGCTTCCTACCACTCCCTAGGAAGCTAGGTGGCCCAGTGGATACTGCGGTTGCTGTTCATCCTTTGTTCTCAGAGAGGACCAATGACATCATGCGTGTGATGTTTTAGCTTGGGTTCAGCACTAGAATAGGGTGAGAAAGGCCTGAGTTTAAATCCTCTCTCAGATCCTTACTAGCTGCATGACCCTGAACAAGTCATTTCATTTCTGTCCACCACCATTTCTTCTTATATAAAAAGGAAAATAACAACACTGCCTCTCTCCCAGAGTCGTTGTAAGTTGTAAGTCGTTGTATTATTTCAAATGAAATAATATTTGTAAAGCCTTTTGCAAACCTTAAAGTGTTGTGTAAATGCTCACTATTATCCCCAAGAATGACTCATATAAAATTCCCATTGAAGACGTATTAGGATCTCATAATTTAGAACTGGATAGGACCTCAGATCTAATCCAATCAATTCAACCCCTTCATTTCACAGATGAGGAACTGAGACACAGAAAAGTAAATGACTTGTCCAGAGTCACACAACCCGAATGTATCTGCTTGTCCCCTTAACTAAGGACCAAAATAAAAAAACATTTGTGGAAATATGAAATTTCCTTTGGGGCAGCATGGCAAAGTAAATAGAATGCGAGGTTTGGGTCATAAGGACTGGGATTCAAATCCCATATCTGACTGTAAGAGCCTAGGCGTATCCCATAATCTCTATGTAACTCAAGCAGTTTAATGAGACTTACCTAGGAAATCCTACTTCCATGGGGCGTGATCTGCCTTGGTGGAAGGAATCTCCACAATGGAAGGTTCAAAAGCCAATGGGTATTTATATCTATAATTTCTCTACAGAGGAAAATGTAGCACTCTCCCAGGCCTCTCCAGGTCATTCTCTGTGTCTTGATGGCACTGATGAGCAGAGTAAATGATTCACCAGGGCACAGGACCAGATTCTCTGAACAGAGAGCCTGACTCAGGCCTGACCTTTGCTGCATTTGGGTAAGAACCTACTGCATTATTGAATAGAAGAGCAGGAAAAGGACAGAGTATTAGATATAAAAAGCACTTAAGGACCATTTAATATTTGATAGCAGCAAGTGTGAAATCATGTCTAATAGCCAAAGCGCACAGTGTTTGGATCCTGACCTTTCCGGGGAGCTGTTCAACATAACTGTCTCCTTGTTCAAATGAGGCCACCCCAGGGACTTCCCTGCTGCTTGCTGTGGAACCCAGGAAGTCACTTGCTGCCCCCCATTAATGGCTGAGCATCAAGAGCTCAGGGAGGTTAAGAGAAGGAGGCTCCTGGATGCACCAAGATGGTACCAAAATACCTCTGCCTTTCTCACCCTTCTTTTCTCTGTCCAAGAAACTGTCCAGGAATCAATCAATTGATCAGCATGTACTTATTAAGTACCTGCTGTAAACCAAGTTGAGCAGCTAGAGGGGCACCATAGTGCATAGAGCACCAGGTCTGGAATCAAGAAGACTCATCTTCCTGAGTTCAAATCTGGCCTCACACACTTACTAGCTGTGTGACCCTGGGCAAGTCACCTCACCCTGTTTGTCTCAGTTTCCTCGTCTATAAAATGAGCTGGAGAAGGAAAAGTCAAACCACTCCAGTATCTCTGCCAAGAAAATCCCAAATGGAGTCACTGTCAGACACAACTGAGAAACCACTAAGCAACTACAATGATACTGGGTGTCCCAAAAGTCTTAGTGCATTTTAAAGCTATTTAAGCTTAAAATGGTACCAAGAGTCTTGGGATACCCTATAGAGAATCAATAAGTTATATAGATAATGAATACAAGTTGAATAGAAGGTTGTTACATGCAAAGGAGATAGGGAAGGACTCCTCCAATGGCCTAAGACCACTGTGGCCAAGGCTCCTTCGTTGCATCCCTCCCTTTTGACTTCAGCAAACTCTGTTTTAGAGATACCTGTCCCAGCCCCATTGGGAAGGGTCAATAGCCTGCTATTCTCTCTGCCTTCTTCTCCCTCGAGGGTCCCCATTAAGTCACATAACCCTCCCTTTCAAAAGGTCTTCCCTATAGATATCTAAGTGTGTGTATGTATATGTAAATATGTATGTGTATGTGTATGTATATATATACATACATATTTGTGTATGTAAGTCTGTGTGTGTATACATACATATCTCCATGCTTAATTATAGCTTTCTTGGGGAGGGGGGAAGGTGGAAAAAAAGAACAAAGTAAAAAGTACACAGCAGAGAACAAAAGAAAACTTACAAGGAAACAGAAAATGCAGACAGTTCTGAACATAGCACATAGTATTTCTTATATAGGGTTTTTTGAAACGGAAATATATTGCTGTGTATTTTGAATCTTCTCATGTTCTGCTATACACATGGAAATGATTTTTTTTCTTTTCCTATTTTGTATTTAAGTTTATAAAGTTTCTTTTTCTTTTCTTATTGTGTGTTTAAGTTTTAGCATTTAAGTTTAAAATAAATTAATGTCAAAAAGGTCTTCCCTTTGACACACAAAATAAAAGGGGTTACTGCCTTCAGTATTGACCCATTACCATAATTCTTCTGGGAAGCCCCTTTTTAGTTCCAACTACAGACCCTAATAGGTTGGTTTTCCTTTTGTAACAGCATTCACTAAACTAGTAGGAAAATGTTGGAGATTTCGGGAAATTATCTGGAAATTACCTCTCAAGCCATTCTTGTGAAAAGGTTGGGAAAGTATGAGCTTGCCAGAGAAGAGAGACTGCCAGTGTTGAGTCAGAAACAACTGGATTCAAATTCCCCTTTATACACTTACTTGCTATGTGACTGGATAAGACACTAGACCTGTCTTAATTTCAGTTTCCTTTCCTGTATACCAATATTAACCTAGTAAGATTGTTGTGAGGATGTCATTTATGTAAAGTGCTTTGCAAATCATAGAGTGATATGAGTGCCAGCTATAATTAACAAAGAGAATAATTAGGCAGTTTGGGAGATGTATGAATGATGAGGGCCAGAGTGATCATTAATAGTTCAATGTCAAGTTGGAAAGTCTTCCCTAGGAAGTCCCCCCTTCTTCTCCCCAGGGATCTGCATTTGACCCTATTCTGTTGAATATTTTTATTAATTCTTTGAATAAAGGCAAAGTCAACATCCTTATGAAATTAGAAGATGGCCCAAAATTGAGCGATATTTAACATATTAGATAGCAGAATTAGGGTTCAAAAAAATCAGGTCCAAAAAGATCTCAAAAGTTTACAGAAGATGAAACATAATAGGGAAAGTGTCAAGTTTTACACTTGGATTTAAAAAAATCTATTTCCCAAATACAAGGTGGAGACTGGGGAGGGGAATCATAATTACACAGTTGTTCATCTGGAAAAGATCTAGGAATTCTAGTGGACAGAAAGCTCAATACTAGTCAGGGTGCTGGCCTTCCAAGAAAACTATTTCAGTCTTAGAGAGATATAGGGTCCAGGAACAGAGAGAAAATGATCCCACTGTCTTCTGTCCCAGTCAGACCACATTTGGAGAATTGTATTTAGCATATTTTAGGAAGGATGCCGACAAACCACAGAGTAAACAGAGAAGGAGAATGCACTAGACAAAGGGTCTCAGGTTTATACCATATCAAGATGAATCAACAGGACTGAGATTGGTTTGCTTAGAGAGGAGATTTGGAAGACACCCCTGTAGCTCTCTTTAAGGATCTGAAGAGCTGTTACATGGAAGAATAACCCCATTCTGCTCAGTCAGAGAGGGAAACCACCAAGAGGCAGGTTTAGGTTTTATGTAATGGAAGAAAACACTTGTTAATAGTTAGGGTTATCCCAAAGTGGGATGGGCTGCCTCCAAAGGAGCGAGTTCTCCACAACCAATGGCTTCAAGCCAAGTATTGTAGCTCTAGTGGTTGGCATAGTGTGGCACATAGTAGGTGTTTAAATAAATGTTTGTTGGGGGCATAAACGAAATTCACAGCAAGAAGTGGGAAGGAGAGGGAAAGGGGAAGAGAGAGGCAAGTCTGTAATGCTAGGTGTGGAGAGAATAATTATTGTCTTCTTGATTGCAGCTTCTACAGCACAAACTCCAGGCAGACAGCAAGAAGCAAAGTGGTGTAATTACCCAGAGAATCCAGGGATGGCAGGCACCCTGGAGATGTTATTACAGCCATGCCTGGTTGGACCAAGAATGAGCCTGGAGCACTGCCTGAGATGATACTTTCTGAGTGTGAGCAGATTCAAAGGGAAAGGCTCCAAGCAGTCAGAAAGTATCTGGAGAGGCAGCCCACCAAATGCCTAATCCAAAGGTTTAATTGGTGCTGTCCACTCTGACTTGGAAAGAGTCTGAGACATTCACAAATCAAGAAAAGAGGTCCCCTTTCTGATGGCCCTTTTCTCTCTCAGTAGCTGGGATAAATGGATGGATGGATGGATGGATGGATGGATGGATGGATGGATGGATCGATGGATCGATGGATCGATGGGAAGAAGGAAGGAAGGAAGGAAGGAAGGAAGGAAGGAAGGAAGGAAGGAAGGAACAAAGGAACGAAGGAATGAAGGAACGAAGGAAATAAGTATGTATTAATATATGGTAAGCACTACACTAGTTGCTGGAGAATGCAAAGACCAAAATGCTATAATGCCTGCCTTCAGAGTTCATATTCTAATAGAAGAGATAGTGTCAACATAAATAAGTATATACATGATAAATTCAAGAAAATATGCAGAGGGTCACTAGTAGTTGGGGCTTCAGAAAAGTTTCCCATGGAAAGTAACATGAGCACTGTTTCAAAGAAAAAGAAGGCTCCTAAGAGGTAGAAGTGAGGAGGAAAGGCATTACAGGAATGGGAGAGAACCAGTGCAAAGGCAGGGAGGTGGGAGATGGAAGACGGTGTGTGAGGGTTGGTTTTTAAGATCTGAGCCCTGGAGTTAGAAGATCTAGGTTAGGTTCCTGGCTCTGCTCATTTTCTAGCAAGGTGACCTTGGGCAAGTCACTTATCTCAATATATCTCAGTTGTCTCTCTCAACACATCACAGAAACTGTGGTAATACTCAGGGTTTGTTGCGTTCTCTTCTTCCTTGAGTTTTCAAGAACATTTGTTCAGTTTCTCTCCTTTGTCTCATCACTTCTCACCTTATGTCATTTTTATTCCACATACAAGGCACCCCCCTCCAACTCATCCTACCCACAGTCAGATCTGAGGTCATTGAGGACACAGACTTGTTCATTGATTTTTAATCTTTGTATCCCCACAGCCTATTATTGGTCCAGACCTGTGACTTGATGGTGTAGGGATATCTGAAATGAGGAGACTCCCCTACCTGCCAGTGCATATCAGTTTCTAATCTTCCAGTCTTAGAGAATTACCTGAGGCACTATGCCCAAAGCCACATAGACAACATGGGCAAAAGGAGGAATTTGTGCCCAGCTGCTCCTGCCTCCAAGGCAAATTCTCTATCTGGGGTCCTATATTCCCAAATATCACATGAATTGGCAGGCCAGTCCCCAGAGAGTAGCTGCTTCTCTCTTTCTCTGTCTTTTCTCTCTCTCCCTCCCTCCATCCCTCCCTCTCTCTCTCTCTCTCTCTCTCTCTCACACACACACACACACACACACACACACACACACACACACACACACACCATCCCTTCATAGAATCCTCATGACGTTCCCTATTGGTACAACTGCCTGCTGGGCTCTCAGGGTCAGTTGCCTCATAGATTCATTAAGCTTCCTTTGCTCAGTGTATCCACTTTATCCTCGGTGTGTCTCTCAATTCTTGATGCATCAGCTATTGCTACAGTGGGAACATAATTACCTGCCCCAGTGGATGCTCTAGACCATTTGACATGCCAGAGTTCACAAGGTCTTCACCTGTCAGACAGGGAAGAAGAGAGAATATCACTCTTCTCCCCTCTCCAAAGACAGTTCCCTTGCAGGAGTCTCTCACCACTGTGTTCAACCTCTACTAAACTGAATGGCTTCTAGAATGTCCAATTTCAAAGAAAGGAAGGGAAAGGGAAGGAAGGGGGAAGAGTAAGGAAAGGAAAGGGAAAGGAGGAGAAAGGAGGGGAAGGAAAGGAAAAGAAAGAGAGGGGGAGGAGAGTAGAAGGGAAATAAAGACATCAATAAAACATTTTAAAGCTCTAAAGTCTTATATCACTACACATATATGCACACACATACACACACAGAGTCATTTTAAATAGTCAGTAAAATTTTAAAGGAATTGCTTTAAACCAAGTTTGCTACTGAGATAGTCCAATATAGCTTTTAACCGGGACATCATCCCTTAGCCTATCAATAACCTTTTACAGATCTCTAGCTGTGGCAGTTAGATGCCAGTTCTAGAGTCAGGAAGACTCATCTTCATCTTCATTGAGTTCAAATCTGGCCTCATACACTTACTATCCATGTGACCCTGGGCAAATCACTTCACCCTGTTTGCCTCAGTTTCGCCATCTGTAAAATGACCTGGAAAAGAAAATGGCAAACCATTCTGGTGCCTCTGCCAAGAAAACTCCAAATGGAGTTGGGGGGCACACAGAGAGTTGGAAAGAAGTGAAAAAAAGACTAAATAAGAACAACAGCTGTGCAGCAGATTCAGAGATAATGTGAGAAACAAGACCAGCTCTAAACATGACATAGCTGGTAAAAAAAAAATGCCTCTCCAGAGTTTCCAGGTGTGATGAGGCAAAAACCTTATTGGATAGAGTCTGGCTCACTGCTTGGCTGCCAAACCAATGGATCATTAACCTTCTTGAGCTCATTTTTCATCTTTGCTTCTCTGGGGACTGCTTCATAGGAGAGACTTAATAAATATTTGTTGAATTAAATTCTCAGCTAAGATAAGCCTTTCTAAATAGAATCCCTTGGAGCAGCCCCTTGGAAAGAACAGCTCCCTATGGATCTAACTAGATTCTCAGTGTAATGAACAGAATGCTGCCTTGGAGACAATAAGTCCTGGGTTCCAATCCCTCTTCTGACACATACTGGCTGTGTGACCCTGAGCAAATCACTTCCCATTTCTGGTTTTCAGCTTCTCCTCTATAAAACAGAGGGATATGACTAGATGAGATGTTTGCAAAGTGTGGTCCTGAAACCTCTGGGGGTCCCTGATACCCTCTCAGGAGGTCCACATGATAAAAACTATTCTAAGATATTTTCTACTAAGATATTTTCATTTCTAATATGTTAGATATAACCCACATAAACAGAAGCTCTTTGGATAGTTCCTCAATCATTTAAAAATGCAAAGGGGGTCCAGAGACTAAAAAACATTTAAGAACTAAGAAACCAGAGGGAATGTAAGGTCCCTTTTAGCTCTAACTATATTATTCTCTGAGACAGCACAGTATAGGGGACAGATTCTCTGCTAATATCTCTCATGAGAAACCATCCTTCCTTCTTCACAAAGCAAAAGCTCAAAGATGCTAAAGAAGATTGTAAGTCAGTATTTGTAAGTGTCCCCATGACAGAGACCATGTGATCTGTTATCTGTGATACATATATAGCTACACACATACACACACTCATGAAAAGGAAGCATGACTGTGCCTTCTAGAAGACTGAAGTCAGGATACTGTATGATGATGGATGTCACTTCCCCCCCCCCCCGGTCTGTTTCTTGAGTAAAAACTTTGAAAGCACTTTAAGGCACTGTGTCAGGAGGGAAGATCTAGGATTTCATGGATATGGGGAATTCCCAGTGAGGAAATTCCCTCTACCAATCTACTCTGTAACTTATGGTCTTAGTTACCTGGGATACTGAGTGGTCCAAACACTTGCCCAGGGTCACACAGCCAACATGTATGAGAGGCAGGACTGGAACACAGACTGTAGGACTTTAAGCTTTCTACCCACGACACCAAGAGTTATCAAAGTATAATCTGCACTCCCCAGGTGTCCATTCACCCTGTCAGGGAGTCCACAAAGTCAAAACTACTTTCATGGTAACACTAAAATGTTATTTGCCTATTAAAACTCCTGTCTTTTCCAACTACATTTCTACATAAGGTTGAATTTTCTTCCTATAATTTAACTAAAACAAGACATCACCACAGATTGAATGCAGAAGCAGATAGGAGAGTCCAGCTGTCCTCTATTAAACCAGATGTTAAAGAGATTTGCAAAAGGATGTAAAACAATGCTATGCTCATTACATTTTCTTTGTTTTGAAAAAGCTATTTTTCATTAAAATGCTGTTACTTATGTTAATATGAAATCAGTTCACTATTATTTTAAATGAATAGCTATTATAATCATCAGTTTTAATTTCAAGTATGGTAAATATTGATAGATGGCACATAAACAAAAACTCTTTGGAACTCTCAATAATTTTTATTGAGTAATAATTTTTAAAAGAGTAAAGGGTAAAAAGTTTGAGAGTGGCTACTATGGTTCATCTCTCAATGGGGACTTAATAAATGCCTGAATTAAACTGAACTGAATTGAATTGAGTTAGAGAGTATATAGCATCTCATACCCAAAGAGTTATTAATGCATTTTAATGGAATTCACAGGTCAGGGTAAATGTAATTTCTTTGGAAGCTAAATTCCCCAAGTAGCTTTTTCCATATTCAGTCATCACTGTGTGATTAGGCCAATACCAAATGGAGGAAACTAAACCTTTGGAGGCCTTCCCATTCTTTTAATGCCTAACCTTAGTGCCAGGTCACCCATGAAGCTTTCCTGGTTCCCTTCCCACCCCACCCCAAACGGATGAGATGTCCCACTCCTCAAGTTCCTCATCATTCAGACTTCTCTTTTGCACTCAGACCATTCTAATTTGTATTCAACTTAGCATAATACTGTTGTATCATGTCAATTCACAAGTATTTATTAAATATTTACTATGTGTCAGTCACTGTGAAGATTTGAAGAAAAAAAAAACAAAAAAACAATTCCGAGAACAGTTCTGGAGTCAGAGGCCATATAGTCAAAGCGCACTTCTCATTCTTATTGCCTGTGACATCTTAAGCAAGAGGCTTCCCTTCCCCAAGCCTCAGTTTCCCCATCTGCAAAATGTACTAGATGGTCTCTAAGTACTCTTTCAGCTCCAGACTTATTATCATTTCATCTTTCTTCTCTTTCAGCACTTGGGACAGGGCCCTACTCAGTAAGGGTTTAATTGAATTGATTGTGGAATAGTGGACCTTTTCCAAGCAAAGGGTAGGATCAACAGGAGCTTCACAGGCCCAGCATATTCTTGTCACACTTGCAGTAAGTCTTCCCTGGGTAATGATTCTCGTTAACAATTATGTAATGTCAAAGTTGGCCAAGTACTTCCTGGACCTAATCTCACTGGTACCTAACAATAAGCCTATAAAGTAGGTAGTACAAGCATAATCCCCACTTAATTGATAAGGAAACTAAGAGCTTGAGAGGTAAAGTCACTTGTCTATGGGCATACAGCTAGTAAGTGTCTGAGGCAAAATTCCAAACCAAGCTTTCTTGACTCCTAGTCCAGTGATTCACCACACTAGGCTGCCTCCCAGGTCAAAATCTCCCAGCAGGATTTTGAGACTGCTTTAAAAGGGAAGTAAAGCCTTGTTTAAAGCCTCAGTTACAATGGAGAAATCAGATTTGACGGGCTTTATTTACTTTCAGGTCAATGACAATTCATTTGGGAAGCCTAAGCACAGCAGCCTGCAGCCCAATGTTTCTCAATGACTGGGTTTATCTGTGGCAAGGAGATGGGGTTTGCTCAGCAGCTACCATGTCTGTTACACAGCTGGGCTGGCTCTCTTCTCTGATCTGCGCTGGCTGTGGGGTCTCTGCAACCCACTGCTGACCGCTGAGAGTAAATGATGGGGCAGAACACAGACAGTACTCAGCCAAGCTTTGTGCACTGTAAACATGAATCCAAAGTACCTACATCAGTATTATTATCATTAATTTAAAACAAGTGATAATAATGAGAGCTAACATTTATACAGCACTTTCAGATTTGCAAAACGCTTTGCAAATAGTCTCATTTCATCCACACAAAAAAACACTGGGAGACAGTGTATCAATAATGAGATATTCACAACACCCATGATGGTTATGAATATGCTGGTATAGTTTTGGATCACAAAATGTAGCAAACTCTCCACATGGAAGGCAGCACCAAGGTCTTTATTCAGAAACCATAACACTGAGTCCCAAAACCAGAAGGACAAGTCCCAAAACCAGAAAGCCAAAGTCATTATAATGGTCACAAAGT
>JAQQSW010018011.1:0-11340 GCA_028646575.1 Pseudocheirus occidentalis | reverse complement strand
TCCAAATTGCTGGGGTTTTCCCAACTGCCAGAGCTATTGGGGGGTGTTGCAAGTCCCCCAAGCTTTGGCTTGCTGAAGGTGCACCCCAGGACCACCACCCAAGACCACAATCCGAATCCAGGCCACTCAATGCAAGAGCACTTGGCCCTGATCAATTGCTTCAGCCCCACTGTGGAGTCTGCAGGCCAGGTGCTCTGAAGCAGCCTGGTGGCAGCCACGCATGCTGGTTCCAGTAGTTCCCCTCCCCCACTGCTTCCTTGCCCTGGGAGCAAATTGGCTGAACTGCTTTATCACCCCCAAATTAATTTTCAAAGTTTAAACTTTCACTAACCGTTTCTGACCCGAAGCTCCCCTCAGGCAGGTGCTTTAGATTTTCTTTGAAGTAGCTTGGCAGCAGGGGCTCATCGTGGCCGCCTGAACAGAGGCTGGAACAGCCTGAAGCTGAGACCAGCCAGGCCTGGGGTGGTGGGAAGGAGCTGGGCTGAGCTGAGCCGAGCCCCACAGCCAGTCAGCAGAGGTTCTACAGCCTCCAGTACCTCCACATCTGCCAAGGCATGAGGAACGGGATGGGAGAGGGGCAGCTCACACTGCAGAGGAGCAGAGACCTGGCCAGCCCAAAACCCTCAGCCATGGCCACGCTAGGCCCCAGGGCGGCCTGGAGGAGGTGAGTCCCCCAAACCGCAGCATGAGTCTACTTCAAAGAGATATGCCATTATTGATGAATAATTTTACATGAAAAGTAAGCTATTCAGAAGCAGGGCCAAGAGCGGTGGGGATACTTCCTTATTAACTTTCTTGGTTTGTCAAGATAGGCCAATTGTCACAACTAAAGTCAGTCCTGGTCCCTCCATCCCATCCAATACACATGAAAAAAACTTGAGTTGATGCTCAAGAATGTACGTGGATCAGTGGACAGAGCTGGACTGGGAATCAAGAAAATCTAGATCCAAATTCAGCCTCATATACTGTCTAGCTCTGTGCCACTGGGCAAGTCACTTAACTTCCCTCAGTCTCCATTTCCTCATCTATAAAATGGGGGCAGGGATGTATTAACAGCACTTGCCTACCTGGGTTGTTCTGAGAACAAAAAGTGATCATATTTACAAGAGCTTTGCAAGCTTTAAAGAGTTCTATAAATGCAAGGTGTTGTCAACATCATTGTTGCATATGTTTACATCTGTCCAGATTTCCCTTAGAGAATAAAACCTTCTTGATGTCAGGCACTATTTCTTTTTGTTTTCCTTTTTTATCCTCAGAACCCAGCACAATGTCTTATATATAAACAGTCGGCATTTAATAAATGTTTATTGATCAATTAAATCACTCACTGTATGATTGTTCTCCTTAAGTAAACTGTAGCTCTCTAGTGATTCCTTCCTATGTTAGAAACAAGTTGAAATGAGTTTATTTGCTATTTCAAAGGACATTAAAAAAAAGTTGGTATAACTTCACATTTATGTAAGTTTGATTAACCAGTCCTTACTGAGTTCCAACTTTATATAGAGCATTGTTGTTAGGGGCTGGGGGAAAGTACAAAGTTTCTAGCCGGTCTAATGGGAAAGTTACATTGTAAGGCTGATAGCCACAAAGCATAGCTTTACAGAATGAATACATTAGAAGGGAATAAAACCAGGTGTTCTGTAAAAGGGATGTGTGTGTGTGCTCATGTGTGTGTTTGTGTGTTATTGGTGACTAGAAGTTTTTATGAAAAAAATTTAAAAATTCTTTAACAACAACTTGTCTTGTGAAAAGAGTCAGTCCTGCCCTTTTTAATGAGGGTCTTAATATCACTGGGAGCAGGAAAGAAATATTCCAAAGGGCCATCCAATATAATAGAAGGTCCTTGAGAGGGGGGTCTGTTTTCGGAAGAGTACCTGGTATAAAGCTGGAATTGAACAAATGTGGGTAGCATGAAGACGAATGAATCTTAAAAAAGGAAAGACATGCTAACACAGTCTCATTTATTTAGAGCTAGATTTAGCAATCATGAAAAAATGTCAACTTTTTTGTCATGACTTGTGTTGTTGTTTTTTTAATGTCAGTGACATTATCCATGAAGATGTCTGTTCCTGGAGGGAGTCTCCCAGCTGACTCAACGCTTTCTTTTCCCCTCTGGGGAGCCTCAAACTCCTGAATGGCTAACGAAAGGAAAAATGGCCTGTGGGTCCAAGACACCAAGCCCTCTCAGTAGGCCAAGACTAGACTTTGAAACTGAAGAAAAAGGCAATGATGTGAGTGAGGACTCCCTAATTATCCGTCCTAACAGGGAGGAGCCTCTCAATCTTTTGCTGTCCTTTGGCTTTCCACTGAGCCCAGGGGCAGCTGTTCAACCCCAAGGTTAGTGTGATCTGCCTCAGGCATTGCAGCAGGGGGCTATTTTCAGATGACTGGGGACAGGTGGCTAAGCATTTACTCTGGTCAGCCCTAGTCTGCCCAGTATCTGCAAAGCCAGATGGGAAATGCCATGTTTTAATTTTGAGCTTATCAGGATCACTGGTTTCCTAGACTGGTTTCCTCTTATGCCAGCAGGATCAACTAGCCAAACAATTAAGAGAGAGTTCATTTTAGAAGGAAGACACCGATGATGATGACAGAAGGCAAGTGACCACACCATGTCTTGTTTTCTCTTTTAAATTGAAAAGAGAGAGAGGAGGAGGAGGATTACACAATCCTGCTATATAAGGCTCTTGGCCTGAGCCATCACAGGGCCTTTTCGTGCCCCTAAGCTTCTAAATATAGTTGAGAATCTAAGAGGGAAAATCATTATGCTCAAGACATTTATTCTAAGACAGCTAGAATGCTCAGACTATACATTACCACAGGCCATGCAGTGAGGAAGTCTTACGAAGACCCTGTCTTCATTCTTCAAACCTATTCATGTCCTACCTCTAGGATAGGTTTCTCAAGAGAAACAAAGTGAGCAGCCATAGAAGAGACATTAATTCCACAATAATCTATAGCAGGAGTAAAGGAGTAAAGGGAATATGGGGCAAGAAGGGAGAATTTTGAAGTCTGTGGTCTGGGGTTCATATCTCAGCTTTACCATTTATTACCTGCAGGATTAATGTGCAAATGAGCTAGCATCCATCCTTCTGACCACAAGTCTCCTCCACCACATTTACTGATAGAAAATGCTACCCTATCCACTCTCTGTGTGTGGATATTGCATGATGGAACCAGGATTTGGGGCTTGTTCATTGATCCAAACAGCCTTATCCTGCTTTGTCCATAGGGAGCTCAATTCCTCAATTAACAGTCCTTGTCTAGATCCCAGTTGGCACTGAAGGCATTATCTATCTTCCCCCAGTGTGCAGTGCTATGTGTCTATGTAGCCCTTTCTTTGTTGTCTGACTGATGTGTCTCCCAAGGTTCTTCTTGCTTTATAATTGGCAAGGAATAATTGGGGTAGAGAATGGCCTTGAATTCATGTCATAAGGGACCCCCATGTTGAAGGAAAGAGGGGCACTTAGTCTAGAAAAGAGTATACAAAGTAGGCAAAATGGTTCTCTCTAGGTATTTACAGGACTGTTCCAAGTTAGACGGATTAGACTTTTTTCTGCCTTGCCCCAGAAGCCATAATGGTGGCAGGGCATGGGTAGAAGTTATGCAGAAGTAACTTTAGGCTTGCTCTAAGGAAAGGCCTCCTAACAATTAGTCATCCTAACATAGAATGGGGAACCAGAGGAGGTGGTAAAGGTCTCCTCAATTGGGGTCATTGAGCAAAATTTGGGTGACTAATTGTCTGGAATATTGTGAAGGTCATTCTTGTTCCAATATGTGTTGGGCTTCATGTACTTGAGAATTTCTTTCAACCCTGAGAGGCCATACTTATGTGGTTGATGAGGCACACCCACCTGCTTTTTTCTCTGTTCTGGTCAACGTCTGTTGAAAGCCCCTTGGTCAAATGAACTCATCTGCCAAATGCATTCTTCCAAGTATTTTTGAAATTCCTTTGGTGTCTTTTCCAGGGCTCATAGTTATGTGTTTTGAGCCATTGGCCAGGTTTTCTAAATCTATTTTTTCTTATGTGTTTACTTTTCCTAACCTGTTTTTTTAAAATCTTCATTGAAACTTTATTCGGAAGTACAGTTGAAAATATTAACTATGTCTCAATGTCATTTGGTTTCCCACCAAAAGTTTTCCAAACACTAAAAATTTATTCCAGCTTTCTTATGACAATATCATTCATTTCCGTACAAATCCATAGAACTTAGTAGTAGTCAGAAAGTTTCATTTACATATTGGCAAACACAGCAAAACTTCATTACCCTTTCTGTGTTTGACAATGTCAAATGAGTTCATGGCTGCCTGGTTCCCAACCTCTTCATCTCAATATTAGTACAAATAACCAAAGGTAGATTTTTCTTTTTAAAATCCTTTAAAATCAATTTATCATTTAATATTCCTTTTTTCCCCCACCATCTCCTTTATCCCACAGTGTGTAGGTAGAGGAGGTGTAGGGGTTGGAATAATAGACTGGAATCTGGAGGACCTACATTCAATTATTGCCTCAGATCCCTCCTACCCACATGACCTTGGGCAAGTCACTTAATCCTTCAATTGTCAATTGTCTCCTATGAAAAGTGGAAATAATACTAGCCCCCACCTCATGGGAATGCTGGGAGGCTCCAATAGAAAATAATCTATGGAAAGAATTTTCAAACTTTATGAAGTTTTATAAACGCTAGGTCTTTGTATCTGTTATCTTCCTCAATGCAGCAAACGACCCCCCTATAGGAAAAAAAATAAAGAGAAAGAAAACACAAATAAAAAATAAAGAATATATTAACTACATCTAAGTGTTTGCAATATTGCGTACCCATAGTCTCCTACCTCTCAAAGAAGGAAGTCTATTTTCTCCTCATATTTTTTTGAACAATAGATAATTAGAATAATTGTATTCAGAGGACCCATGAAGGACTCAAGTGTCCTAAAGGTCCACTTGAGGTGAGAGTGAGAACCAGCACACTCCTGAGACTCCAGACCCATGAGAGGGGCCAAAGCAGACCATGGAAGAAGCATTACACACCTTGGGGTTATAGAGTCAGAGATGGGGAGGGGCTTACAATGAGGGGAATTAACAATTTTCTTGACTAGTGGCAATGTCTTTGTGAAGCCAGAAGTAGACAAAACTGTCATGCAGAGGAGACATTTAGTGCTGGGATCCTTGATGAAGACTGTTAGAGCTGGACCAGAGAAGCCCTGTGCTTCTGACCAAAATTAGGAAGCTCTGGGATTACCTTCTGTGGCACAGATTGAACCTTCAAATTGACCATTGATGGAAAGCTGCACAAGAGAACTGATTGTATCTGCCAGAGAGATGCCCAAAGAGAGACAGAGTGGAGGGTGATGAACTGATTTCCTGTGGATTTGGTAGCTCCTACCTTTCACCAGGGGCTATAAGAAAAAATTCAAGGCAGAGCAAACAGCAACACTGAGAAGGGGATGCCTCCAGGTAGAAAGGTAAAGGAAAAAAGCTTGAGAGTCATCAGAGGTCATCTTTGTGGGAGACAATCCTGACAGGCCAAAGCACAGGCAGTATGGATAGGGAGCCTGCTTAGACGATGACTTTCAAATATTTTTTTAACTCTAAATTTACTGAACGTGAAATCAAGAAAATATTTACTTATCCAACAGAGAACAGAAAATGGTTGTATGTGAGAATGTGAATCTCTACTGTGGACATCTGGATTTGTTTCAAAATATAGAATGAATTCAACACATTACTTCCAAAGCTATCTTCCCTGTCTTTAAAAAAATGCACCCAGAACTTTCTTTCCTTTCTTTCCCTTTTGACAACATTGTCACTAGTTCTCCCTCCAAAATGAAAAACAAACAATTCAACCCTTATAACTAATGTGTAAAGTTCAACAAAATAAACTTGCTCCTTTGCCATATCCAAAACTATATTTTGATCCTACTTCTGAAGCCCATCCCCTCCTACTCAGGAACTGGGTAATATGCCCCATATTCAGGGGAATTACCGTGCTGATCAGAGTTCTGAAGTTTTTTCAAGTTATTTTTCTCTACATTGTTTGAGATGTTGTAGTAAATGTTCTGATTCTGTTCTCTCTACGTCTGTTCACAAAGTTCTTTTGCAAGTTGCTCTTAAATCATTCCCTAGTCATTTCCTAGAGCATGGTAATATTCCATGACATTCCTATGCCATAATTTATTTAACTATTCCCAAATTAGTAGTTCCTCTTATTCCCAGTACTTTGCTATATAACAGAATGTGCTGCTTAAATATTTTCGCATATTATCAGTCCTAATCCTATTTCTTGGATCTTTTCAGGACATAGATCTAGGAGTGATACAGCCAGGACAAAGGGTATATGCAGTTTGGTGACACCGAGGGTGTCATTTCAGATTATTGTCCGAGAACAGCTGGATTATTTCATAGTTCCATCAACAGTCACCAGAGTGCCTCAGTCCATGATTCCTAAAAGGCTAAAGCTACAAAGACTTTGGGGAGAGTTGGTCATAGGCAGATTTGGTTATTTTTTTATATGAACCCTACATTTTTCCTTTGACCTATAAAATAATTTCCTTTGGTGAATGAAATTTCCTTCAAGAGGATTTTGTGGCAGAATATGGAGTGTACATACAGGCAGTCAGTTCTCACTTTGGCCCTGCTGCCATGCTTTTTACAGAAGAGATTCTACGTGGCATGAATTTCCATTGTGCCTTCTCTCTTAGAGTCTTTAATTACCTTCTAATCCCTGCCCCTCCTATTGGAGGCCTTTTTCATTCCATACAGCTGCTAGTGCTGACCTCAAATCATTATGTGTTTACCTTGTACAGAATTGCATTTACTAATCTGTATCTATGTTGTTCTCTCTGATAGAACATACACTTCTTGATGGCAGGACTCGTTTAGGCTGTTTGTCTTTGTTTTGTCAATGGTTAGAACCATGTCTTGCTCAATGTAGGCACTTAATAAACACTCAGTGATTGATAGATTGAGCTGGAAGGAGCAGGAAGCCAGAAAAATGATCAGATTCCTGAAGTCTACCATGACCCTTCAAGCTGTATGAGAATCTCTGACACATGAGTTGCTCAAGCCTGGATTCCAAGTCAGAGGGCCCGAGGACTGACATTTCAGTTCCTGCTCTGGCATACCATATCTAGCTATGTTTGTGACACAAACATGGGACACTTGGCCTTCTGAGTCTCAGGTTTCTCCATTGTGAAATTAGGGTAATAATGCTTGCTGTTGTCTGCAAGAGTTGTCATGAGGATTAAAAGAGTTGTTAACAGGCCACATGACAAAGCCAAAAGGGTGTTGAGCCTGGAATCAGGAATGACAAGGTTTATTAAGAAGAAAGCACTTTGTAAATTATATCAATGGAAGTTATCATTGTCCACAAGTGCTTTTTATCCATAAATCATTGTGGAAACAAAAGCTTCAGTTATTGTCATAGCAGATGATGATATCAGTTGGGAGTAGCTTAAGGGAGTGCCATGGAGGTCATGAATTTTACTATTTAAAAAAATCCATAGCTAATGTATTTTAAAAAAAGTAATTGAATTAACAATGACTTCTTTGTCTGTTTCCCTCCCACTTCCTTCCACATCGAAAAGAGAAAAAAAAAGAAAAGAGACCTCTCTGACAAATATGTGAGGTCTAACAAAACCAATTCCTCCACAATGTTCAAACATTGGATTGTTCACTCTGCACACAGTACTTCATCATCATCATCCTATGGAGACATACATTTGGTCAGTTCATTAATTGAGTGGAGATGTACCTGGCTTAGTGGACAAAAGGGAAAAGGACACTTTAGGGGGAAAAGGAAAAAAAAAAGCAATTCTCAATACAAAGTCTAGGACCCTTTCATGTTTTGATTTTCCTCAATCGAAACAAAGGATTTGATATTTCTAGTTTGTTGGTTTTGTAGTTCAGTCATGTCCAACTCTTCCTAACCCCATTTGGGGTTTCCTTGGCAAAGACTCTGGACTGTTTTGCCATTTCATTCTCTAGTTCATTTTACAGATTAGGAAAGTGGCATAAATAAGTCTATGTGACTTGCCCAGGGTCACACAGCTAATGTGTCTGAGGTCAGATTTGAATTCAGGAAGATAACTCTTCCTGATTCCAATCCCAGTGCTCCATCTACTGAACCATCTAGCTGCCCACTTTTTCTGGTTAGAGCCCTCTAAATTCTCAAGATTCAGAGGCAAAGGTAAAGGCTTCTCAGTTTAAGGATCACAGTTCAAATCTTGCTTTTGATAACTACCACCAGAGGTGACCTTTGGCAAGTCACTTAATTTTCTTGAACCTTAGTTTTCTTATTTGTAGAAGGAAGGGGTTGATGTAGCCTTAAGGTCCCCTCTGGGTGTCAGGCTGTGATCATATGACCCTCTATGCATTAGGAGCACCTCAGCTTACCACTGTTGAGACCCCTCTTGCAGCTCTCTTAAGTTTGTATGGAAGTCAATCAATTGATAGCAGCCCTTGATACTGGCCAGGGAAGTTAGCTTTTCTGCTGTCTGGAGGGTCACCCAGAGGTTTGTGGGACCTCCATGTTTGGATCTATGCAGAGCCTCTTGTGAAATCTGTGTTTGCAACAGGAATTTAAGAAAACAGGATGTTGTCAGATTGGGGTTGGGAGTGCAGGCTAAGTTTAATCCAAATTCCTTCAGAGCCCAGCACGCACCCTAGTAATTGAATAAGGCTCGGCAAAAGTTGTGCTGGAATTAATTGGCACACAGAATCATTCCTTGGGATGATTAAAGATCCTCTGAGTTATGTTTCCACAGATGCAATGCTTATCTCTCAGCATAGACCTGTGTCAGAGTGTTTGAAATCCCTGTGATTCTCTGTCTATGACTAGCTGAATCTGGCAGCAGATGACGTATGGGTGTGATTATATTTCTCCAAATCAAGCTCAATGGGAGAAATGTGATTCCAGGAGTGTATATCCCCAATAATTAATTATGTTTATGTGAAGAGATCAAGAGAGATAGGGGGGAACTTACCATTACCCCCATCCCTGTGGATTGGGGTCTGGTGTTAGTTCACTAGTTTGGACCCCACCCAACAGGGAGGCATTATGGAAATACCTCAGTGTAAGGCAACCATCCATCCAAGAAAGCCCTGGGACATGAACCCAGAGGAAAGTGTGAGGCTGGGCCCCTGTTGTGTATTCTGCTCTAGGACTGTGAGAGTGCTCTTCAAATAAACACCCATCACAGAGTTGATTCCAAGGGGAGGGTCACAAATCATGGCCATGCTTGTTTAAAATGGGCTCCTTCTCCTTTTTGCTGGCAGCCCTGTTCATGTTAGCATAGGGCTTGGAAGCTGGGACATCTCCACGAGAAGAGAGGATGGTGGACAGGGTGATTCTGCTGTCATGACTGGACAGTCTGGACAGAATGCTCACTCTCCTCTGACTAGAGCTCCCAAGGTAAAATTCAGTTTTGAAGATCAGTGTGTTTCAGGCACTGGTGCCTTTAGAGATGGTGCTTAGCTGCCAGAACTAACCCAAAACCCTATTCTCACAAGGGGTCCTGGCATTCCTTGTTGGAAAAGAGGCAGAGATTATGAATGATGTCCCAAGACAATGCCCCCACCTTTCCTTGATGGCATTGTCTTAGCCAGGTAGAAGAGGGAAGTTTTTGACATTCACGGGGTAGGGAAGAGATCATGGAAGATGTGAGCAGGGGGCAGAGAACTGCCTAAAACAGCTATCCAAAATATATTCCAAGCTGTTATGTTGGCTTTATGTTGGCTTTGTCTTCATCTTCCACATACCTATCCCATCCCTGCCCCTGCAAAAAAAATCCTTTATTCAAGAATTTATTTTATGTCATATAATTCCCAATTACACATAAAATTAATAATCTTTTTAAAACAAAATGGAGGTTTAAGTGCTCTCCCTCCCTTCTGCCCTACCCACATCCTTGAGAAGGCAAACAATTTGATATTGATTATATATGTAAGACATGCAAAAATATTTCCATATTAACTTTGTTGCAAAAGAAAACAGACAAAAGAAAACAAAAAAAGAAAGCAAAGGGAAAAAAGTATGCATCAATCTGCATTCAGCTCTTTCTCTGGAGGTGACAGCTCTTTTCGTCATGAGTCCTTTAGAGTAGTTTCAGATTATTATTTCAATCACAGTTGCTGAATCTTTCACCCTTGACCATCATATAATCTTGCTGTTCCTGTGTACAATGTCCTGCTGTTTCTGCTCACTACGGTTTGCATTAATTAATATATATCTTCCTGGGTATTACTGAAATCTTCCTGCTCATTATTTCTTAGAGGATAATGATATTCCATCACCATCCTAACCACAACTTGTTTAGCCATTCCCCAGTTGATGGGCATCCCCTCAATTTCTAAATCTTGGACTCCACAGAAAGAGCTGCTTTCAATATTATTGTACAAATAGGTCCTTTCCCCTTTCCACTGATCTTTTTGAGATACAGAACTACTTGTGGTATGGCAGGGCCAAAAGCATTTTTTAAAATCCATAAGAGGGGGCGGCTAGGTGGCACAGTGAATAGAGCACCGGCGCTGGAGTCAGGAGTACCTGAGTTCAAATATAGCCTCAGAAACTTAAAAAACAAAAAACTAGCTGTGTGACCTTGGGCAAGTCACTTAACCCCAACTGCCCTCCAAAAAAAAATACATAAGAGGAAAAATATGTAGTTGGATGAAAATGTTCATAGTCTTCCCAGTGATGTATGTATTCATCAGGGGTATGACCTTCCCCTCTCTTATTCTTAACTCTCCTCTCTTCTCTCCCTTTACAATCTCACTCACTCCTGCAGTAATGGCTATGCAGGTAAATCCAAATTTCTGTCTCCACTTCTGACCTCTCTTCTGAGCCTTCAATGTCTCACTGCTTGTATGAAGTCCATGCCTGAATACCTAATCACATTTCTATCAGTAATCTCTGCTCGGGGGTGGAGCCAAGATGGCGGCGTAGAAGCAGCAAAGCACGCCAGCTCCCACACAAACACACTAAAAAACTCATGAAATGGGACTCTAAATAGATTTTCAAGCTCCAAAACCCTCCACAAGACAGAAAGCACATCTGTTGCTACAGGCAGCTCAGCAGGTGGGGCTCTTCTCAGCAGTCTGAGAGCCTTGCCCAAAACCCGTCGGCTCCAGCCCTGGGGCATTGGGCGGGGAGCCGCGTCTATAGGAGAGCAGATCGGCTGCACTGAGGGCACAGTTACCACACTTATCAGGCCAGAAGACAAAAAGGCTAAGAGAAAGGTCAGTAGATTTTGCTAACTGGGGAGAAGAGCGGGTCCAGCCAAACTGCTCCCAGGGCAAGGAAGCAGCGGGAGGCGGCTGTAGCAACAGGAATGGAGCAACAGCGG
>JAQQSW010018010.1:0-11340 GCA_028646575.1 Pseudocheirus occidentalis | reverse complement strand
AGTCAAGGGTTTCAAGGATTATTCAAATCCACAATGAAATAGGATTTTTGAAAAAAAAAAGAGCACAAGACCAAGTGTGGTGAAAAATATGAATTAGAGCCAGGAGGGACCTCAGAGTCAATCCAGTCCTATCTTCATTTAATATACAAAGCACCTGTGGGCCAAACAGGTCAAGCAATTTGTGCATTATACCTGGCATATAGTAAATCTTTAGTAAGTGTTTGTTGAATTGAATTGCCCAAGGATGCACAACAACTGCCAAGACTGGAATTTAAGCCAAAGACTTCTGACTCCATATCCAGAAGATTTTGTATTGTTCTACCTTGATTCATTTATCTGTGACAGTGTTGTCTTCTCCAGTAGAATACAATTTCCTTTAAGGCAGCAACTGCTTTATTTTTGTCTTTGTATCTACCATGCCTAACATGGTTACTGATTCTTTTTTGATCCAGACCCATGATTTCACTGGTATATGTGAAATAAACATATATAAGCAGGTGAGAAAATTCCCTCTACTAATGACTCTACCTCTTCTGAAAGTTAGAGTTGCCTGGAAATACTGAGAGATTAGATGGCTTGCCCAACCCATGTTTATCATAGGCTCGTCTTGAAACCAGATATTCCTGACACTAAGGTTCTTTCTCTATGCAGTATTTTCTGCTATTTTTTCCCATTCCATGTTTTGTCCTTGATGAATGTTTTCTGGATAGAACTGAATTTCCCATAGTTAGACACAAAGGAGATACTCAATAATTACTTGCTGACTTTTCATGGTGGCAAAGTATGGGAAATTGAGGGGATGCCATCCATTGGGGAATGACTGAACAAGCTGTGGTATATGAATGTACTGGAATACCATTGTGCAATAATAAATAACAAATAGGCAGATTTCTAAAAAACCTGGAAAGACTTGTACAAAATGATGGAAAGTGAAATGACACAACTAGGAAAACATTGTACACAGTATCAGCAACATTGTGTGATGATCAGCTATGAATAACTGCTCTTCTCAGCAACACAATGATCCAAAACAAGTACAAAGGACTTATGAAGAAAAAATGCTATCCCTATCCAGATAAAGAATAGATGGACTCTGAAAGAATATTGAAGCATACTTTTTTCACTTTCTTCTTTTTCTTGGTTTTTTTCCCTTTTGATCTGTTTCTTCTTTCACAGCTGTGATTAATATGAAAATGTGTTTTACTTGATAGCACATGCACAACCTACATCAAATTGTCTAACAATTTAGGAAGAAGAAAGGGGATGGAGGTAGGAAGGGAGAAAAATTTGGAACTCATAATATTGTAAAAATGAATGCTAAAAATATCTTCTCATGTAATTGGGAAAATATCATTAAAAAGTAATTACCTGCTGATTGCTTGATTCTAGGTTGACATTAAGACTCCTAGAAATATCGTTGAGACTCTCAGTTTTTGGAAAAGATCCAGTGGTACAATATGCATCTGTTTGTGAACTGTATACACCATTAAAACACAGTTCTCACAATATGACTTAGCCTTATCACATCAGGGCTTTGTAAATTTGTACCTGTCTGAGTTCCCTGGGAATCTATTTTAAGTCACATTAAAGGGACAGTGCTAAAGTTAAAATCAGGGCGTTTCAGTCACAATGGCTTTATGTGAATGTAGCTTGAAAAGGACTTGAAAGAAGTAGGTGGAAGGGCACAGCAGGAGGAATCAATAGGTGTTTATAGTTTGCTAAGACACATATATTATAGATCTCATAATAGTTCTTTTTTTATTTATTGGTAAATCTACATGGGATATTAGAGCCTGTAAGGTTTAATCCCTATATTTTGGAGGTAAGAAAAATGATAGTACTTAGGTGATGTTACTTACCCCAAGGTCACATATCTGAAAATCAGAAATAGGATTGGAATCTTTGGCCTTCAGAGTCATTGCTTTTTTTCCTTATGCGGTATTGTCCTTGGGCTCCAATGTTTCTTTGACAACTATTGCTTTCATTTCCAATATGACACAAATGAGGTAATGGAAGCTTCTTAAACACATATTTGGTGAAAGTTTTGAGGCTTAGAAGGAGATGGTAACTACACCAAGCTCAGTGGGTGCACTGTTACCTTTCAATGAAAAAATAAAACCAACAAGAGAGGTAAAAATCCGTAGATCCATAGATGTATAACATAGATAAGTCAAAGAAACTAGGCGATGGGGATGGGGCAGGGAGGAAAGGAATGGGTAAAGTAAGTCACATAACAATAAAGAAGGGTAAAGTTTGTCAATTACCTATATAAAGAAGTGGATTACTTGTTCTTTAAGCAGAGGTATACTGCTAAATGTTTAACAACCATCTGTAGGTGGAAAATATGCATAACATACTTTTAAGTTGAACCTATATTGTTAATATTTTCTTCAACCTTTTCCAAAGTCAGACAATCCATAAAACAATAAATTAAGTCCCAATTTATGGTGTTTTCTACTTTCCAATGTGTAAATTTTCACATTGAAAATTTATCAATAAGCTTTGAAAAGCCATTAAAAGCTTGTTCTATCACAGTAATTTCTCCAAAGTTCCTTTGGAATCTAACATTCTTCTATCATTGAAGGATCATAGATTTAGGGTGGAAGGGCCCTTAGTAATCACAGGATCATCAATCAATCAAATAACAACTATTTATTAAATATTATATTCTAGGCTATGTATTAAATACTAGGGATAAAAAGACAAATGTTCTTGCCTCAAAGACCTTGGGAAAGGGGACATTTACATATGGAACTATATGTATGTAATTAAATTATGTGAACACTTCTGTATAAATATAGCTGGCTTGCATATGGCATCAATAGATCCTGGATATACTCCCCTCCCCGTGCCCACCCACATTTCCAAAGGAGACTGCAGTTTCCTGTAGGTACTCTGAGGAGGTTAATGTTGGTACTTCCAGAATCTTAATAGGAAAGGGGACAGGTAGTTTCCAGGGCCACCTGTGTTATCCCTCCCTCCCTTTTTAACTTCAAGATGAGTATAAAGCTAGAATTATATCTATCTACCACACTTCAAACATTTATAGTCTAGAAGTATGTGAAGTTAAAAATAAAAGGCCCTTTTCTTTGTTTATTCCCATCAGACTCTGGTTATACACATGCACACACACATTCATAAATATCTTAGAAACCTCTTTATCAAAGTAAGCAGTAGGCCCAAACTGAGGAAGTAATACACATAAGAATAGATCAAAGAATACACAGAAGTAAATGGACTTTTGTCTCTCAGCCAAAGCAAGGAGAATGCTCTCCCCGAGGAGTTTGCTTTTAGTAGTACATAACATCATAGGATCTGGAAATCAAGAGAATATGATGAGGAACTGCTTTTCTTCAAGTCTGTAGTTGTATTAATATCTCCAGTCTGCTATTCAAAAGTCCATGCAACCAATCTCTCTTGAATGCCTTACCTCAGGTGTCTTCCAACAAAATCAAATCACATGTCCTTCACACTTACCCTAAGAAGCATCTTAGGCTCAGAAATCTCTCAGCCAGTAAGGAGTCATATCCTCTTATACATGTACCATAGCATGCAGTATAATGGTTTTGCCGTTCAGAGAAAACTTCATCAGACTTGACCAGAAGTGGAGATGCATGTAAACTATATAAAATAAATACAAAGTGATTATGCGCTGCATTAGCAACTGGGGAGTATTAGAAAAAGATCTATGAGAATGTTCATTTTAATGTTCATTGGTAGAGAAACGGAAAGAATAAGCTAAAGGCCCAGAGAGAGTCACTTGTGACATTAATGGGATTTAAGATCTTCCCTACCCATTAATAGGTCCCAGGTGGAGCCCGTTAAGAGAAGCTTTCTTAGGGGAGGCTTGCTAGTAAGAAGGCTTTCACACCTTTTGCTAATTTCTAATTAGGCACTGAGTCATTAGGATTGTGATGCTTTCTGGCTCTGAGAAGTATATTTATTCTCTGAGTCAGTATTTTGCTTTGGGGGCTGGTTTATGAGAAGGATCTTGTGATTCCCTGGTAGAAATTCTGAGTGGTCCTATGTTCAGAGCTCCCCTACTGTTAATTAAAGTGAATAGTTGATTCAGGCAGTCAGAGCCCCTATCTATTGGTCTTTATTTCTCTGCTTGTATTTTCTCTGAAGTTCGGGGTGCTGACTTTTTCCCTGAGCTAGTGAATGTAATTAAAAAAGATTATGGACCCCTAAAGCAGCTATCTTTCCTAGTAAAGAAGATCTAAGAAACTATGCTAGCAGCCATCCTGGGTGTGCCAGTGTGGCTATCACTACATCAGTGCAAAATCACATATAAGAAAAATGGAATATCATGTAAGAGGAACAGTGAAAAGTCCAGTTTGGCTTAAGCATAGAGCACTTGAAAGGAACTAATGTACAATAAAGCTGGAAGGGTAGGTTGGGACCAGGCTGTAACATTTTAAATATCTGAGAGAGTGAAGTAAACAATTATTAAGTGCCTTCTATGTGCTTGTCATACATAGCACTAAGCACTTTATATTATTGTTTCAGTTGATCTTCACAACAATACTGTGATGTGGGTATTATCACCATTTTACACTTGAGAAAACTGAGACAGAAGTTAAGTGGTTTTTTTTCAGCATCACACAGTTAGTCTGAGGATGGATTTGAGCTCAGGTTTCCTGACTCCAGGCCCAGTGCTCTATCCACTACTGGGCCACCAGCTGCTATGAAGAGACAGGATGTCATCCTAGGTGTAAGAAAGAGCTCTAGGAGATCATCAGTTAGCAGACTGACATAATCAGGCTTGTATTTTAATGAGGCTCTTTGGCAGCTGTGTGGAGAATCAAGTGGATTGAGAAGAGCAATTAGCTATTGCAATAGCCCAAGTGAGAGGTGATAAGGTACTGAAATAAGATGGTGGATGTACGTAGAGAGCAGAGAATGGATGTGAATGATGTTAGGAGGGTAGAAAAGACAAAATTTGACAACTGATTGGATTTGTGCATTGAAGGACAGTGAAGAATCAAGTCTAGCACAGGTTGTGGACCTACATGACTAAAAATATGGTGATGACCTTGTCAGGAATTGAGATGTTTGGAAATTTTTGTTCTCCACATAATAGTGGAGAATGTTAGCTATTTTAGGGTAAGGATGGTTTATTTTGTTTATGTCCTCAATGCTCATTCCAGTGCCTAGGCATTTGTTGCATCAAATTAGTTTGAATCTCATTAAAAAAGAAAACAACAAATCTGTGGTATAATAGTAAGGACACTGAATGGATTTTAAGTACTACACCTGTTTCTCCTTTCCTTTATAACTTTGGGTGAATCATTTAATGTTTCTGTGCCTCAGTTTCCTCATCTTTAAAATGAGCATATTAGACTAGATAGCATTGGATATCTACAGCTAGGAACCTTCCTGTGGTCTCTGCTTCAGATTGCAATTATGAAATATATCTTGGCATACCTAGATATGTGAATGCACAAGAAATGACCCGTTAGAAATAGCCTTTTCATCCCTTAATCATTCCCTTTCTCAGCAATGGCCAGACTGCCTTTGATAGCATATTTAAGACTGCTCTAAGAAAACCACTTTGCAGACCAAACCACATTTCTTTTTCAGTTTTGTACTTTGTCAGTTCTTCGCAGAAATAGAATCGGTTGAATGTAGACACAAACAGAAAAAGAGTATTTGTCTTTCTAAACTCAGTGCTGAAAGAGTCACTTATTGTGGTTTGTTTAATTACTTGTTTCCTTCTGAAGACAGAAGGAAAGGAGTGAGAAAAGCTTTATCTAATAACAAAGCCCCAAGAATCCCTTCAGCCTAGGATGGGAACAGTTTGTCTAGGATTACTTTCTCCAGCTCAATAGCAAAAGGAAGAGATTGTTCCCTTACCCCAGGCCAAATAGCATTTATTGCCAGGTCAAACTGTCCAGTTTCTTATCTAGAAAAAAATCTTAAAAACCTTTGTGTTGTGTAACATTACAGGCCTTGCAGATATCTGGGTACCAATGTGTGACAGAGAGCATATTGACTGGTGACATGACCTCCTTTCTTCCAGGCAAAGTACTTGAATCCTAAATACAGTCCAGAGAAAATAATTTAAATTAAATTGTGCAGTAATATCTCCTCTTCCACTCTGTGCTAACACATAAGAAGTGCTGTTTCCATGGTTACTTGCTACTGTTATTGCTGCTCTATGGTCCTGTGCTGAGCTGGATGAATGATCAACAAGCTTGGGAGTGCCCTTGTAATGAAAAACGAGCTTGAGAAGAATCCTTTGTGTGGGCAGGACTTCCAAATAACTGTCATTATTGTAATACCAAAACACAAAGGTTCTTGGGCAAGATATAAAAAAATATAGTGGATGATATTAACTCAGTGATGTCTTAGGAAAGAGGTAAGAGACAGTGAATTATTGGAAAAGCATACCTGTGAGGAGGTTATAGCAGGCACCTACTAAAATTCCATAGCTAAGAGAGGACAATAGCTCTTGTAGATAGTGCTTTCATGCAGAGATGTGGAAGTAAATAGTAGGCTGGAGTTCTGAGGCCTCATTTGTTCTGATTTCTCTGTAGTTGTTGGTTACCCTTCCTCCTGAACACTTTCTATGCTGAGTTTTCATGGTTCTGCTCTCTTCTAGTTGTTCCCTTACATGTCTGACTGTGTCTTCTCAGTCTCCTTTGATGAATGGGTAATTATTTATGTCACAGTTGCTAACTGAGACTATGCCCCAAAGTTCTGTCCTGGATCCTCCTTACTCCCTCTATATTCTCATCCAATGATATCATTATCTCCCATGGATTCAACTCTCATATCCTCAGAAGATTCCCAATTCTCTCTCTACCTCTCTTTTCTGAGCTCCAATCGCATGTAACAATTGTCTTCTAGAGATCCCTACATGGTTAAAACAGAAATATTTCAAATTCAACATGTTCTGAACAAAATGTGTTGTTCTCCCCCAATCCATCCTACCTCCTAACTTCCCAGTTTCCATCAAGGGCACTATATCTTTCCACTTGCCAAAGTTTACAATCTCAAAGTCATTAACCTCTAGTGTTCTTCACCCTCTCCTCCCTCCAAATATTCAATCACTTTCTCTGTTATGTCAATCATACTTCTCAGCATTCTTTTCAATTTTTCTCTTCTTTCTACTCTGCATTTCCAGAATTTTCTCCCTCCCAATATTCAATTCTTTGAATCTCTAGCTCCATGCTAAGCTTAAGGGCCACCTCCTACATGAGACCATTTATTATTCACCCAAAATATGAGGTGCTCTCTCTCCTTCACAAATGTATTATTTATCTGTACATGTTTTCTTTACCCAGAAGAAGATGTTACTTGTGAACAGGGACTATTTCCAATCTTGTCTTTTTATCTTGAGTTCCCAGAACAAGGCCTAATGTAGAAAGATCCTAAAATGTACTTGTGAATTTGAATAGAATTGAATTAAAATATAAGTTAGAAGAATATTTAAGATAGCCAAAATTTAGAGCATCTATTCATTAAGAGAAATCTTCTGATAAAGATCAATCCCTAGAAGAACTGGGTATGAAAAGATCCCATGGTATTCAGGAACATCTCCGACTGACTGCTAACTGACATCTGTTATCTCCTTAGTCAGTGAAAATCTTTTAATTTCTCCAGTGCTTCTACAAAATCAAAGTCACTTCTACTGAAAACTACATTTTGAAGCATGACTTCTCAAATGTATCTTTGATATCTGTGTATTTTATCAGTTCAATGCAATTCCATATGTATTTATCAAGTGCCTATTATGTGCAAAGGACTAGTCTACTCCTAATTTGGCAGATTTTATCTCTGTGTGTAATCAATACTGGCTCATAAAAAATCTAGCTGTATAAATTAGCAATGGACCTAGAATTTTAATTACTGTCTCTGGAAGCTGGGGGGGTTGGGCAGGGATGTTGGGAGGTGGTAATTAGACACTTACTAGTTAACTGGGGAGAGTTATCAGTCAGTGAAAAAATATTTATAAGTGCCAGGCATTGTGCTAATTGTTTGGGATACATATAAGAAAAACAAAGAGCTTCTGCCCTCAATTTACAATCTAGTGGGAGGAAAATAACACATAAAAGGAAGTTGATGAAGGAGAGAGAAAAGGTGTACTGTATGGGGGCATAGTGGAAACCAGTCCAAGGAGTACAGCTGGTGGGGAATGATGAGTTGGCTGGCTTGGGAGACCTCCTCAAACTGAAGCTTTGCTAAGAGTTGTTAGCTATACCCTCTGGCCTTCCAATAAGAGGGGCAGAGAGTACTGAGGGTGCACATGGGGCACAAGTACCAAAGCTAATGCGATCTTGCAGAATGATGATTTCCTGGTTATGAGATTTCCTGAGGGTATGATTATGGTGGGGTCTAGTCCAAGAAGTGTAGCTAGTGGCAAATGAGTTGAATCTAAAGAATTCTAACAATCTAACACTTGTATTGTAATCTTTTACAAGTATTGAAGAAATAGCGACATGGTAGCATGCTAGATTGTTAGAAGTGGAAGCACCCTAAAAGATCATCTTTGTTTAGTTCCTTATTTAGCAACTTTCCCTTTTGAATTTTTTGATATGATTATAAATATATAAAGCAAAGACCCATTAAAAATAGTCAGTAGTGAATGTTTCTCTCCTTCAGAACGATGCTGTTTGTTATACATAGTTAGACCCGTGTATAGGTTTAACTATTTTGACACATTTCCTCTGGTTCTTTCCAAGGTGGTAGCTTTTGGCATCACAAAAATAAGCCAGATTGCCGCTTAGTTGTGATTTATTCAAAATACAGATATATTATCCTTGAGGTCGAGCAAGCATATGGAAGAATATATCCAAGTGTTTAAACCAGTATAAGGCTGTCTAGTTAATTTAAATGCGCATATCTGCATATGTATATGTAGTACATATTTGCATATCTCTCTATATAGCTATATATTTTATAACTTTATGTATGCAAAAACTATATATAAATGACCAAAACCCAATTTGGGCATATCACTGTGGCATGGGAGTATTCTTGGGTACTTGAAGAGCAAGTCAAAGAAGTAGGGGCTCTATCCGGGTCTATAAATCTAGATGGGCTTTGAATTCACCTTTTACTTATATCATCTCAGGATACCTAGGCAAGTTTAAAGATAATAGGTAGATGTCAATATGTGTATGTATTTATATACATGTATCTCCCCAATTTCTCCACTGGTGAGAGGTAGTGAAGTAAAGTAAACAGAGAGCTGATCTCAGAGCCAGGAAGAACTTGGACGAAGTCCTCCCTTTCACAAGTCATTTAACTTCCCAGTGTGTTAGGTAATTTATCAAGACTGTAATTTGAAGAGAAAGTGTGAGCTACTTTGGTACAGGTAGTTTCCTCATTTGGGAATATTCTATATAAAGGATATATTCTATATCAAGTCTGCTTCCTCTATCCAATAATACAATATTCTATTTTTGTAATCTATTAGATACTTTCCTATGTTGCTTGTTAAATAAACTTGTCTCATTGAGAATAGAGAATGTTTAAATTTTGCTATTGAAATGAGTAAGTATGGAAGATAAAAGATGTCTTGTCTGTGTCAGGGGTTTCACTAGTCACAGATGTATTTTTGTCCCTTTGAAGATTATCATTCTATTCAAAATCCTGATGTCCATTATATCCTGTCCTGATGCCAGCTTCTTAATTTTCCCTTTGCTACTACAAAGAAAACATGACATGAAGTTGCAGACTCAAAATTATACTTTGACATGAGTTGCAGAAGTTTGTATTCACAATTGTGGCCCATGTTGAATAACATTAAAAAATTACAATTATTGTTACTCAAAGGAAGAGATTTCTTAGATTGCTCCCACACAGCCAATATGGATACATGATATTCATAGAGAATTCTTAATGAAATTATATTATACATATGAGAATGTGATATAGTAAGAGCCAAGGATTTCTTTGACTGGGTCATGGAGATTGGAGTAGAAGGTGCAAAAAAAATTAAGAGATAAAAGTTAGAGTAGAGTTCTAGGAAGGAGTAGAAGGACTATGGAAAACTATGAATCCCATGAAGCCTTGTACCCTCCTCACTGCTGTTCCACCCATGTATCTCATGGTGGTTGTTCACAAATTCCACACTAGTGCCGAGTTTATGAATAATCAGTTTAGTATACCACCCTCAAATCATCATGGAAGATATATTCTGGGAAAAAAAGACCTAATTCAGCCTAAAAGAAGAAATTATCCTGCTGGCTTTTGCATTAATGACAGACATCAGAGGTTCTCTGCTCACTGGTTTTTTAGTACAGTAGAAAATGTCTAACAAAAAAGAAAAGAGAGCTTTAGTAGATCAAGAAAATTCAGTAAAGGTCTTAACAGACCATAGGAAATACCAAGTTAAGGAACATCTTACAAGTATATAGGGCTCTTTTATTATAATGATGTTTAGCTATATCTTGGTAGCTATTTTAAGAAGGTTCATCTTACATACTATTAGACCTGAGCTGAAAGGCTTGGTGGCTTTCTCCCAGTTACATTGGCTTCAGGAATTTAGACTCTAGGATTTTGAAGCATGAGGTGGTAGCTTCAATAGCACACCCACCTACCTTAGAGATTCTTAGCTTTTCCCATCCATTTACCTGCAGGGGTGACTCTGAGCATTTGAAGGATGGAGAGAAGCCAAGAATCCTCAGACCCACTGTAAAGCCAATCAGCAGTAGATTCCTGAGAGAATGTGAGGAGTGAAGAGCTTTTAAGATTTGGATTACACAGTATTAGTGAACACTCTGTTTATTCCATTACAAATCTTTGTTCAGTACAATGTTCACAGTTTCAACAATTCACAATATTATATACAATCTTCAGAACAAGGAAAGTCTCTATATTATATCTTATTACAGAAAGGAACAAGGAACAAGAGAAGACTAAGCTGGTTTCCCTAAGGGAGAAACCAGCTTCACAGTTTTAGATTCAATCAGTCAAGTCAGAGATCCAATCAATCAATTAACAAAGGAATGACCTAGCTTCCCTACAAGGGAGTTGATTCAATCAACAATTCACAATACACTGATCTTCCATTTCTGGGGCAAACATTAACTTTAGTTTCCAAATAAAGTTCTTAGACAACCACACAAATCCTTCTACCCCTTGATTTCCAACAAACCTCAGTTTAGTCCAAGGGGAGGCCTTTTCTTCACTTTGACTCTGGGTGGTCTCTCTGATTCCCTGGATCCCCTTCCCTGGTCCCAGCTCCCTCCTGAATGTGCCAGACAATCACCTAGATTCAGGAGCTGAAAGCTTACAGGTTCTCGTCCAGTCCTCAGGGATGAACAGCTCCCAGGTCCTTGTCCTCTGCAAACATCAGTTTCATCCAAGGGGAAGCCTTTTCTTCATTTT
>JAQQSW010018009.1:0-11340 GCA_028646575.1 Pseudocheirus occidentalis | reverse complement strand
CCCAGGGCCTGTGCCAGCTGGGTTTCAGCTGCGAGTCCCAGACTGCTGTGAAGAGCCCTGCCTGCTGTGCTGACTGTAGCAACAGATGTGCTTTTTGTCTTGTGGAGAGTTTTGGAGCTTGAAAATCTGTTTATAGTCCCATTTTATGAGTTTTTTAGTGTGTTTGTGTGGGAGCTGTGGTGCTTTGCTGCTTCTAAGCCGCCATCTTGTCTCCGCCCCTATTGCATCTTTTTTAAAATATCGTGTTTCATATTTTTAATAAATGATCATAGCTAATAATTTTTCCATTTACACCTTAAGTTCATAACTGAAAAAGTCAAGATATTCATTGACTAGAGTGTTTCATTCAAATTTTACTCCGTGTGTTTTATGGAATAATGTTCCCATACACAAAATTCTGAATATGAATTATTGATGGAAATAGTGGGAGAAATATGAAGCTGATGCATTATTAATAAAGAGAATCCAACAAGAAAATAATTATTAGATCTACATAAACCATGATAACAGCAACAAAATTTAGTGAAACTTAATTCATAACCAGATCAAAGAAACAAACTGGATCAATTTGTTATGATTGCTAGTGTTATTTAATGCATTTTTATTTAGGTGTATATTTTGATTCTTTTTGATTTATTTAATAATTTTCAAATATCAGAAATTTGAAGCAATCATTTTAAAATTGTATCATTAATTTTTACTTATATTTCAGTGTAGTTATATAATCAGAATACAAATCCAATAAAGACTGCAAGTGAATTGGTGCTTCCCACAGTCTGGTACATAATAGATGCTTGCTTTAAAAAAGCTAATTTGTTGACTGGCTGACAGAAAGTCAGACAATATTCTAGGCCCAGAATCAAACAAAATGAGGGAAGTAGGTTGTATAACTTTTGGAAAATCACGCTGATTTTTAATGATCCCAAGATTCTCCTTGAAATAAAGGCCCAAACATTTTATTAACATTATTTTTTCAATGATATTATAGACTGGAAAGTCGTGAAATACTACCATTTCTAAAAAAAATGAACCTGAGCATTCCCCAAAGTACAACAAAGGAATTGTATGTTAGGAAGAATCTGATTGCTATCCAATAGAATGAAGTATAAGGGAGGATCTGTTTAGAGGCTGTCATCAAAATAAGTGCTATAAGTAAATCAGTTCAGAGGGTATAAATGGACTATTTTATGCAACCCAGATGTTGAAAAAATAAACCGATTGACTATGGAAAATCTATCTAATGCTAAATATGGCTGACAATAAAGAAAATGAACAATCAATCACTAACTTCTGATTTTTGTTTCAGGAAACAAGTAGGTAGGGTTGACCTTAAGAAATTGAATTCATGAATTCATGCTTGAAAGTGTATATTGAATTGCAGAAAAATCACTTAAATGGATTGTTCCACACTTCCTCTGATTTGACAGTCATAGAAAGGAATTTATGGTATTGCTACTTTTCATTAAAAATAAGAAAAGTTCCTTGGTATGTTCAAAAATAAGTTTCTTAAAGTAAGGGAAAAAGGATAAGTGAAAAGAGAGAGAAAGAAGGGAATGGACTGAGAAAAAATGAAAAACTATAGTGGGAGGGGTGGAAGGAAGGAGGAAGACAGGAAGAAGAGGAAGAAAAAGAAGAAAGTAGCTCCAATTTAGTTAACACTCATGAATCAACCTATAAGAGGAGATCATCATAGCATGATGAGGATACAGAGTTGTTTCCTTTTTTAAGTGTTATGTTCAAACCATTAGGAAAGCTCAGATTCAAATGGTAGAGATAAGATATTTGAACAATTAACTCTAAAGTAAATTAGAGAATAAGTCCAAAAATAGGATCAAATTATCAAAGGATCAAGGATTTAGAGCTGTAGTTAATTGTCTTTGATAAAGCCCATTTTTACTGTCAGTAATCCAAGGAGAAATCATCCAACAGGTCTGTCAGACCTGCCCAACCTGTGCTCAGGTGAATCCCAAAAGGGCAATCAAACTGCCTTCCCTTTTAAAACCTGTTCAGAAGAGGGGTACCTGCCCATGAGAAGACTTGCAGATAGACTTTACACATATGCCCCCATGTAAGGGTTTCAAATTTCTTTTGGTTTTTATTGACACCTTTACAATTGGATAGAAGCTTCCCCTTGCAGAAGTGAAAAGGTATTAAAGTTCCTGTTATAGGAAATTATGTCTCATTTTGGCTTGCCTAACTCCTTACAGAGTGAAAATGGTCCAGCTTTTATTTCACAGATAACCCAGTGGCAAAGACACTTAAAATCACTTACCACCTCCACTCAGCTTGGAATCCAACACCCTCTGCTAAAGTAGAGAAAATGAATCATACCCTTAAGTGGGTCCTTACTAAGAAACCAGAGAAGGCTGAATTAAGAATTTCCCAATTGTGCTGCTCAGAGACCATTTCACACCCTGGGAAAATATCAAACTTAGTCCCTTTGAACTCTTGTATGGGAGGTTCTTCCTAACTTCTGACATCCTGATGGACCCAAAAAAGCACCTAATTACCCAATTTGCAAGTCACATAGGAACTGTCAGGGAAGCTCTGACTGAACATGGCCATAGGTATCTTCCAAAACCTCTTGGCAATGAAAACGAGTGTCCTGCTGCAGTACAACCTGAAGATTGGGTCTACTTAAAGTCATGGAAAACCCAAAAGGAAGAACAGTTAAATGTCAAATGGAATGGACCCTACTGAGTCATACTCACCACTCCAACAGCAGAAAACTCAAAGGTCTACTCAGACTCATAATTCTATGATTAAACCAGTATCACTTCTTGCTTCCCCCTCCCCCAGGGACTCTAGAATGTACCTGTGAGCCCTTGGAGGACCTCAAGCTACTGTTTAGAAAGGACCGAGCCCCCTCAGCAAAAAGGATGAAAAGAGATGAAATTATACATGCCCTTTTCCTTTTGGCCTTGCCATAGTCATCTTTAATTCCAACCAGGAAAATTGTCTTTTATACCAGGGAAAGTGTTCTTTCTCTATACTTTTTGTACCTATTTTGGTCTTCCTTTGCTTAACATCCTTGCCAGGTTTTGTCTCCTTCAGGGTTCAAACCATCAGCCTCTGGATGATCACTAAAGCTATGTAAATCTCCCACTGAATCCAAGTTCTCCAGCCCACTGGACCTGGCATCAGCCCCATTGAACAAGACTCAAAGAGGCAGGGACAGATCTACACCCCTTGCCAGCAGGAGGCACTTTCAGAAGCTGAAATTTTCACCCTTTACCCCAAATGGGGCCCAGTGAATTTGGGTCCCATTTGTTTGAGGTGAGAATGATGAATGCTAATTGAGTCTTCCCAAATAGATGAAGCATTAGCCAGAGGCCATAAACCTTTCATTGTGGCTGGGCCCAAACCTCTGTTACTAGCCTAGTCCTTCTTATTCCACCTAGCTCCTACCCTTTATCTTCCCAAACCCTCCATTGTCTCATCTCCAGGTAGCCTCCAGCTTCCTCCCACCCTTTATCTCTCATTACTGGAGACTGACATGATTTGACTCCTGAAGACCCTCCCCAAACTCCTTCCCTAGACCACCTCTAGGTTCTTCCCACAACCTTTCTGTATTTAAGACAGCATCTTGAGTCCATGAGGTATGAGAGACCTAGAGGATTATGTAGCCCAGAGTCACTCTGTGTCAGATTATTCTGGCTGGCTTGTCCAATACAAGCATCATAGGTACCTAGGCTCCTTAAGAGTATACCCAATATGGCAAATCTCTAATAAACTTTCCTTTACTTTGGCTGAGAGAAGGCTTGAATTGAATTCATTCAGCGGGATCCAGAGAAATCAAAGAAAGAGGAAAATAATCCAAAGACTAGAAAGAATTTAGTAGCGAATTTTGTGGTTGCAAACCTGGAAACTAAAAGGGTGCTCATGAATTTGGGAATGGTTCAACAAATTATGGTATATAAACATAGTGGAATATTATTGTGCCATAAGAAATGATGAACTAGATGGTTTCAGGAAAATTAAGCATGGCTTGAATGAACACAAGTAGAGTGAAAAGAACTGGCCCTGGAGGGCAATTTTTACAACAGCAACAACAATGCAGAGATGACAAAATTTAAAAGATTTAAGAACTCTTCTGAATGAAATGAATAAGTATGATTCCAGAGTTTTATGAAGAAACATAGCATCCATCTCCTGATACAGAGATGATCAAGTTGATATATGCATTTTAAACATGTACAGTACAAGAATTCACTTATGTTGATTATGTATATTTGAGAAAAAGGGGTTTTTTATTTTAATGTGGGATGAGGAAGGAAAAGTAAATTGTGCTATCTTTAAAAAATTAAAATAAAGGTTTAAAAGTATGATTTCCACAGTACATTATAATAATAATAATAATAAGTTAATCAAGTTTTATGTTGTTCAGTGAGTTCTGTAAGTCTTTCATATCCTTTTACATTTCTTTAGAGCAAAGGAAATAAATACATAGCCTATCTGATAATTATTGTACACTGAGTTCTTGTCTACCCTACACCCCTTTTTGGAATACCGAGACATGGACAAAATTTAAACTTTAAATAATTTTGTCAGGATACTGGGATTGTTGCTTTACCAGCTAAAGAATATAGGAAAAAAGGAGCTTACACCTTCTCTTTAAAAACGCAGTTTCTCCTGGACCACTGGAACCATTAAGTCTGTCTGAGTGTTCGAGCCCAGCTGACAGAACTATTCGTGAGAACAAGCAGGTACATTGTAGCAATCCTTTTTACCCAATATATTTTTTTTGTAAACAGTTCACTCTTTATTTTGTGGTTGAGGAAACTGAGACCCCAATAGGTTAACTAACTTACAGAAACTAGGGTAGTAAAGAACAGAGCTGTGATTTTAATGCTACTCTTGGTATTCCTTCATTAATTAGAAAACTGAAGTCTGCTTGAGTTGTGGATAGGAAAAAACATATTAGACATTCCTACTCAGATGCTTTTTTTGAAAATTTTAGTTTAATTTTTATTCTGAACAGAAACATCAAAAAGAGAAAATTTTATAACATATTAGAACAAAAGAAAGAGGATTCTAAATGAAATCATGAATTTTCATTTCGCACAATTTTTTAAAGCAGAAAATAACTTCTATATGCTACTTTGAAAACTGTAATATTTGTCCATGCTTCTTTCTAAACTTTCTCTTCTCTTAAATGAATTTTAAATGTTGCAATATTACTTTTTATAACTATTGCTCACTGCCCACAATTAACTGATATAAAGAATGAAAAAAAGTTCTAGCAAGTAAACGGAGGGGCCATTTTGAAAAACTTATGTTTCTGCAACGTGTGTCTGTCAGCTGCCAAGAAGTAAGTAACAGGCTTCATGACATCCTCTAGAGACATGGTTAATCATTCCTTAAAATTTTGAGTTTTTCTTTATAGTGTTGTTATACTCCTATAAAATGTTTTCATGTATCTACCCATTTTCAATCCAAGACTTTCTGAAATCCTCTTTTTTCTCATAGCACAAAAATATTCTATTAGATTAATAGGCGACAGTTTATTCAAAAATTTCCCAATTTTCCAAAGGGCAATCTAATAGACCACCTTAGATTATAGGGCTTTTTCCCTTTCATTTTATTTGATCTTTAAGGATCATAGAATCATAAAATTGGTGTGTGTGTCAGAGAGAGGGAAAGAGAGAGAGGAGGGAAAGAGAGAGAGAGAGAGAGAGAGAGAGAGAGAGAGAGAGAGAGAGAGAGAAAGAGAGAGAGAGAGAGAAATTCCCACTTAATCACTGCAGTGCCAGGACCAGTGCCTGATATGAAGTAAAAAGTGCAATAAAGTTTCTGGACTCTCTCCTATCTATATTTCCCAATTGAGTTTGATGCATTTTGTATCAATTTGTGTATTTAATGCTCCTTCGTCCATTTCAGATAGAAATAAAATATATCTGATGCAGACTCCTGCCATGCCCTACTCCAGGTTTATTCTTTTTTTGTCGAGCCAAGTTGTGATGAATAGAAATAACACCTCTATTTTTTCCTATTTATACTACAATATTACTCTTTTTACCTTCCTTTGTCTTTCCCCTCTGAAAACACTTAGAACACAATCAGTCTGCTCCAGGATCTCTCTCTGTGTCTCTGTGTCTGTCTCTGTATCTCTCTCTCTCTGTCTCTCTGTCTCTGTCTCTGTCTCTGTCTCTGTCTCTCTCTCTCTCTCTCGATGTATATCTATGTATATAGTTGATGTTGTTTGTTTAAATGCTTCTTTTAAATATAAGTACCTAAATACACCATGAAGATATATAGTTTCTGAAGTGTTAATTGGTTCTTCTGTCTTTTTATATGGTAAAATCATTATTCACCTCCTTATAAATACTCATATATATTTAGCTTTCTAGTCTTTGCTTGAATTTCAGAGCTCCCATACAACTCTGATCTTTTCATCAGATGCTTGAAAATCTCTTTTAAAGAACAAGTTTTACCTAGTAATATTTATGCTCTGCTTTACAAATTGTTATTCTTGGTTCTAACACTATTTTTTTATTTTTTATCCTTTTAACCATTTGTTCTTTAGGATTTGATTGTTTCATTTTAAATTAATTTTGATCTATGTTTCCACTGTCCTTTATTGAATATAATTTTATTACAGTATGATCTGAAAAGGATGCCTTTTATATGTCTGATTTCTTGCATTTGATTTTGAAGTTTTTAGTGTACTAATATATGGTTGATTTTTCTATTAAGTGCCATGTAGAGATAAGTAAAAGGTATATTTCTGTTTATTCTCATTCAATTTTCTCTACATATCTATCTTATCTGACTTTTCTAAAATCCTACTCAACTTCTTAAATTCTTATTTTTTGCTAGATTTATCTCATTCTGAGAGGGGAAAGTTGTGGTTCCCCCACATGTATTTTTTGTCTATTTTAAACTCATTTTACATTTTCTTTAAGAATTTGGATACTATTCCACTTGGTGCATATGTGTTTAGTATTAATATTACTTCATTGTCTATGCTATCTTTTAGGAAAATGTAGTATCCTTGCTTATCTCTTTTATTTTAACCTTTCTTTGCTTTTGCTTTGTCTGAGATTCTGATTGCTACTCCTGACTTTTTTTTTTTACTTCATATCTCTTTCTTCTTTCACTGTGTCACTCCTCAAAAAACTGTTTTGGTTCTAACTATTGTTCCCCTAATCTGCCCTCTCTTCTAGCAGCCCCACCTTCTCATATTCTCCTTCCCTCCTACTTACCTGTAGGCTAAGATAGATTTCCATACTCAATTGAATGTGAATGTTATTCCTTCTTTGAACCACTTCTAGTGAGAGTAGGGTTTAAGTCTTGCCCACCACTGTAAAATCTCCCCCTCCACTGTAATAGCCTTTTCCATTCAAGCCCCTTTTATGTGAGAAAATATACCCCAATCAGTTTCTGCCTTCCCCTTTCTCCCAGTATATCCTTTTTCCTCACTCCTTAATTTTATTTTTTAAATCATCCCATCATACTCAACTCACACTTACATACCCTTTACTATGATATTCACTCTCTTGTAATCATATTATTGTATCACTCTTCTTTTTTTTCAGTTTTTCCTCTCTAACTCTTATGTGATTTTGATAATCTTTTCTTCCTGGAATTCTTAATGGGTTTGCATCCAATTTATTTTTTTTTCTTTGAAGCTTTGTATGTAGCAATTTTGATTTTGTTGCCTTCTGAATTTGATTTAGTATTCCATTTCAGCTGAATAACTTTCTGTAATCAGGTATGTTTTTGTCATTTATTCATTTTTTCACCTTTTTTCTTAACTTTTAACTTTATGTTAAGGTTGGGCTGCAGCTAGGATGGAAGAAACCCTATTCCAAGATTCAGGTTTTTTTTATGTTCCTGTTTTCAGATCTAGTTCTAAGTATCTGTAAGTTTTCATTTCTTTCACCATTTCTTTCTAGCTATAATGTAATGCCATGCATGAGCAGCTTTCCAGAAGAATGCTACTGTGAACGGTTTTTAAAGTTCTCATTACACAGTATAGTGAACAGTCTATTTATTCAAGAACAAATCAAAGGAAAAAAAAACAAATCAAAGGAAAGTATTCACAACAAATCCAGACACAGTATTCATAATGTTACACAGAAAATCACAATATAATATTCACAGCAGCTTATCATTAAAATTGTCACAAAATTTTTAGCAAAGTGGTCACAGTATTTAGAACAAAGAACAAAACAACAATCATCTTTTTTCCCTTAGGAGACTTGTCTCCTTACTTAGTCATTCTATCATTTCAGAGTACAAGTCATTCTTCCACTCATGGGGCAACTAGGTTAACTTAATCAATCACTTATTTAGCAATCAGTTACTAAGTATGGCTAGTCACTAAATACAATCATTAGAAAATACACAAACCTCTGGCTCTAGGTTACTAGTAAACCATGTTATTATCATAACAGCATTCAATATCCAAGGAGAGATCTTTTCTTCATCTTGACTCAGAGTGTTCTCTCAGATTCCCTGTTTCCCTTCCATGGCCCTAGTTTCTACCTGAATCCACCAAACAGTCACCTGGATTCAGAGGCAGACAACTCCCAGGTGCTTGTCCAGTTCTCTGGGCAGTTCCTGCTCCACACTGAAGTTCACAGGGTCCAGTCCATCTCAAAAGCTTCACAATTTAAAAGCCTTCACAATCTAAGGAAAGGTCTCACCCTTGCTCTCCTGGCCTCTGTTCTGGTCTGAGTGATAACAAGCATTCTTTTTCACCCAGCAACTGTGACAGGACCCCTACTCTCCTTTAATCATATGCAACAGTGCTACTGAGAACTCCTAAAGCTAGTACTTCCCCTGATGGAACAGTCCCTAAGACCTGCTGCTGACTTGAAGAAGTCAGTCACAGTCTGAGGCATACTGAAGTCCATACTTGACCATTGCATTGGTGATACAGACTTTTCCTCACAGCCTCTGATTTTACTCTGCTTTCTTGCCACTACAATCTCTTTTAATCTTTTAATACTATATTTCAAGAATTCCTCTTGCTTTTAGTAAAATCCTCCAGATATTGACTGTAATTTCTTAATACTTGAACTTTTTTTCTGGATGCTTGGAGCATATTTTGCCTGTTTTATATATGAAAGCTTTGAAATTTTAATTATAACATTCCTGGAACTTTGTCTTTTGGAGTTCATTTTGTAATGATTGGTGGGGGATTTCTATCATCACTTTGTCCAATAGTTCTAGTGAATCTAAAGAATTTTCATTTATGGTTTCTTTTTTAATTATGCTTATCAGGGAGGACAATGATTCATTTTTTTGGAGAGGGGAAGCCAAGGCAATTGGGGTTAAATGACTTGCACAAGCTCGCACAGCTATTAAGCATCAAGTGTCTGAGACCAAATTTGAACTTGGATCTTCCTGACTCCATGGCCCATACTCTATTCACTGTGCCACCTAGCTTCCCCAAGCACAATAATTCTTGAAAGCTTTCCTTGATTAGCTTTCCAGGTAAGTTTTTTTTTACATAATACATACATACACACGCATACATACATACATACACACATGTGTGTCTACATGTACACATAAAATCAGGTATCATACTTTTTCATTCATTTAATTTTATTATAGTATTTCTTAATATCTCATGGCATCACTGATTTCTCTTTGGTCTATTTTTATATTCAGAGATCCCACGTCTTGGGTAAGTTTTATTATTTTTTCTTTCTTTTTATTTTTAACATTTTCTCCCTCAAAGGCTTTTTTTTTTCTTGCTTCATTTTTTTCTGGATATTCATGTCATATCTGTTAAAAAAAATCAAGCTTTTTTTCCTTTGGGTTTCTATTTGCATTTATTATGAGATTAGATCTCTACTAATATTTTGGGATACATGGTATTTCTCTTATTTACTCATCTTCTTGGCTTTATATTGATACAATCCTGTGACCCTTGGGTTCTCATTTTGAACTCTATGTCTGAGCCTATCCCACTTACACACCTTCTTTGAATTTTAGAAAACTATACTTTCAGGGTGCTCTCTGGTATTTCACAACACATTATTAAGTACATCAGTGGCCCCAGGATTGATTTATTAGTTTATCTAATGTGATCCTGGGCTACTTATCATCATACTGGTTGAAACCTTGAAGGCATCATACTACTTGAAGGCACCCTGGTGGCTGCCTACCATAATTAGCTTGGATTTCCAGGATGATTACCCTAAAGTTTTCAGAGAGGGCTCCTATTCTTGCTGCCTCCTGCAGGCTGTATACATTCATTCTTTTTTACTCTTGTGGTTATATTGATTCTGGTGATTTTTTGTACAGTTCTGGGACAGAAGTCACTATAGTTTTGCATTATATTTTTTGATCATTATTTTATCTGGTGCAAACTTTAGATGCTATGTTAAGAAGATGAATAGACTAACTCTCATTCAGAAAGCCAGGGTGGTAGAAATTCCTGTAAGTAAAGTTTAAATTATATTAAACATAACCACTTTGAATGTCATTATCTCCTTTTAACACATTATTACACTTTGTTACCATTTTGCATCCCTATTACTACCTTCCAATTCCTCCACCTCAGATATATTATCCCTCTCTTATACCTAAAAGGCATAGTAGGGCAAAACTAATCAGCACATTGGCAATGTTGGGAAATAGATATTTACATTCTACAATTCTAGACCATCAATTTCATTCCAAGAGGTGGGAAGATAATTCATCATGATGTCATATGCAATCATAGTTAGTTAATACATTGGTCAGCGTTTCTTAATTCTTTCAAAAAATTACTTTTACTTAATGATTTTTTAAAATATTTTTTCTCCTAGAGCTCTTCATTTCACATTACATCAGTTCATATGAGTCTTCCTAGGTGTAACAAACATGTCTATAATGTTCCAGTACCTCCTTGAAAGTCATTAAACATTAAGCAAGAGTTCTTCTTTTCCATAATACAGGAAAGATATGTAACAAGGATACAGGGACCTTTAATTTCTCTGTCCCAGCCCTCCTTGTCTTCATCTGGAAAGACATCTGGTCACTATGTCTTCAGATTTGTATTTAGTCATTGTGTCATAATTGTTTGGCAAATCCTGTGGTCTTAGGCACTTTACAAGTCTGAAAGGTCCAGATTACACCAAGATGACACTTTCTAATATCTCTCAACCAGGATATCAAATCATGGAAGTAGTATCAATCAATCCCCCTTTTTCTATTCTCTGCATTGTCCCTGTCCCTTTTCAGAAGTGTGTGCTTCTAACAATGCTCCCTCCAACCTGTCCACCCCTCCAACCTCTGCCCTCTTATCCCCTTCCCCCCTAATCTCCTGTATGCCTAGATACTCAATTTAGAATGTGTCATTCCTTCCCCAAGCCAAATTTAAAGGAAGGAAGGTTAAAC
>JAQQSW010018008.1:0-11341 GCA_028646575.1 Pseudocheirus occidentalis | reverse complement strand
TATGTGTATATAAATATATATATATGAGTGTGGGCATATGTATGTTCATATATAACAGACAGAGGTCACAAGATAAGTTGAATATGAAAGAATGATATCTAAAAAATAAAATTTAAGAGGTGAGAGAGGAATTTATTGGAAGAAGGAGAAAGGGAAAGATAGATTAGAGTAAGTTATCTCATATAAAAGAGACAAGAAAATATTACAATGGGGAGGAAGGTGAAAGGGAATGGGTCAACCTTACTCTCATTGAATTTGGCTTAAGGAGGGAATAACATACACACTCATTTGGATATCTTACTCTACAGGAAAATAGGGGGTAGGTGATAAGAGGGGGGAGGATAGAAGGGAGGGCACTTTGGGGGAGAAGGTAGTTAGAAGCAAACATTTTTGAAAAGGGAAAAGGTCAAAGGAGAAAATAGAATAAGTGGGGAGTAGGATAGGATGGAGGGGAGTATAGCTGATCTTTCACAATTTAACAATTACGGAAATGATTTGGATAACTACACATGTACAACCCATATTGAATTGCTTATCTTCCCAGTGGGGGTGGGTGAGGAGGGAAGAAGAGAAAAAACTGGAACTCAAAGTTTTTGAAACAAATGTTTAAAAAATTGTTTTCTACATGCAACTGGGAAATAAGATATATAGGCACTAGGGTATGGAAAGCCATCTTGCCCTGCTAGAAAGTTGTGGGGGTGGGGGGAGTGATGGGGTATATAAGAGAGAACAGATTGGGGGAAGGGGTATTCAGTAGGTTTGCTATTTTGGGGTGGTGTATGGGAAAGATGGGGAAAATTCTAACTCAAAATTTTGCGGAAATGAATGTTGAAAACTAAAAATAAATTAATTTTTAAAAAAAGAAAAAAGGTAGATTTAAAGGAAAAGACTTAAGTGACCAAATTTAATAATAGAAGTCAATGTTAAGACAGGAGATAGGATTCTCTAAATGACAACCTCTAGAACAGAACCTTAAGAGAAAAGAAATGCCCCATGATCCATAATAAGGTTTAAAAAGAATAAAAGAAATTGGCATGGTGGAATAGAATAGAAAAAGCAAGAAGAAAAAAGAGAATGAAATTGTAAGGGAGGTATATGCAATCTCAAAGTCCTTTATTTGGCCAGACCTCTGGAAAATGAAAGCACCAAGAATAAATTTTGCCTAAGTGCAGATGACTATCTTCTGCCAACATCGGTTCATTTTCACTGATGGAGACTGAAGAAAGTTAGAGCTGCAGCTTAGGTGAAGAGAATTACCCAGCAATTCATTTTTCAAGCCGCACCATGGCTCAAGTCCAAGGCCAGCATCGTTGGAGACACAAGAGTAAAAGAGTATAAGTAGACACTTAAATCATCTCCAGTACTCTCCATCCCCCTAGCCCAGATCAGAAAGAGAAGAGGAAGATGCTTTACACAAGGAAACCAAGGAAACAAATCAAGAGAAAACTGTGTAGTGAAACCAGTTCAACCCTGGTTAAATTTGCTGTTCTAATTTTTGTTGGAAAATTTCTGTTCTTTGCAATAGATTTAGTCTCTTTAACTTTAAACAAGACAGTTTAGATTTAAAGACATTGGACTAACAACAGGCTGCCTGTCCTATTTATTATATGTAAAAGTGGGTTAAGTCAAGCCAGCAACCCTTGCTGGAGAATGCTGTTAAGAGAAAGAAAACTAAAAAGTGAAAATAGGGAAGTACTTTCGTGTGACTCAGGGAGAAGATACTGGGGAATTGCATCTCACTGTGATGAGTTATTTCTTTATCTTCTGACTTCTGTCATGGAGCAAAAAATAAGAAACAGACCATTTTAGAGCAGACTTGCTGTTTCAGAGTGACACGGAGTTGTCTAGAGGAACAAACTGTCTATGGGCTAAACAAAAAGAAATTACGACCGGTTTCTTAGATATAAGCAGACTGGAGCTGCTTTGAAAAATAGCACCCACCCCTAAAAAGAAGAAAAATTCCCAGAAAAGATTTTTGACTTAAAAGATTCAATATGAATTGCAAAAAGGAAAGTTGAGAATTAATGGAAGAGATACTGAATTGTTTGTTAGTAGTTGTTTTGTTTTTAAGTTGTTCTAAAACAATTATCAACCTGTCTGTTTCATGTTGTATAAGTTTTAATAATAAAAGAAGAAAGATATCATAGCAGAGTAAATAAAAGGCATCAGAGACCTATGATCAGGTGTGGGCTCTGGCATATACTGGCCATAAGTCCCTAGGCAAGTCATTTAACCTCCTCCCCTCCTGGAAACTTCCCAAGAGATTAAGTTGAAGAATTGCTGATCTGCCTCAATGGAGAGGGTTTCTATATGGAGCTGTCAGATTCAAAAATTGAACTAAATTTTATTATGTGATATTTAATAGTCTTAAACATAAAGTATTATGTTTTGGTTCAAGAAATGTAATGTACTAATATAAGATAGAGAAGACAAAATTAGATACTGGTTAATCTGAAAAAAAACCAGCTGTGTTTTAGTGAACTACAAACTTGAGTTAATAGTGTGATATGGAAACAAGGTGGTATAATGGATAAAGGACTGGATTTGGGATCAGGAAGTCCTGAGTTCAAATCCTGCCTTACACACATTCTAAGTATGTATTCCTAGGAAAATTGTGTAATCTCTCTCAGTTCCAGTGCTCTCATTTGTACAATGCAGATGAGAATAATAGCACCTTTTTCACAGGGTCATTTTTGAGGATCAAATGTGTTAATATATATAATGTTCTTGAAGCGTTGTATCAGCATCTCTCAAAGTGTGACCAGGGATCCCTGGAGACCCCAAGACTATTTGGTCCTATGAGGTCAAAACTATTTTTATTATGATACTAAGACATTTTGATTTCTAATATAGTAAACACAAACCAAAGTTCTTCAGAGTCTTCAATAATTTTTAAGAATGTAAAGATGTCAGGGCAGCTAGGTAGCACAGTGAATAGAGCACTGGCCCTGGAGTCAGGAGGACCTGAGTTCAAATCTGACCTCAGACACTTGACACACTAGTTGTGTGACCTTGGACAAGTCCCTTAACCCCAATTACCTTGCCTTCCCCCTCCAAATAAAAAAAAGAATGTAAAGATGTGATGAGACAAGAAAAGTTTGAGAATCACTAAACTTTATAAATGCTAGCTATTATGCAAATTTAAACAAAAACACATTAGGCTATAGTAAGAAAAGGAAAACGTTCCAGAAATAAAGATGCGATTATCATCTATTGCCACATAATCGTCATCACTGCATAATCGTCACACCTTTTTTTAGTCCAAAAATTTGTTTATAACCTTTCATCATATAATCATCTCATGGTATAATTCTGTTTGTCCTACCACTTAAAAGGTAAACAGAACAGCAACGTATTCACCAGTAGCGTATGGATATACATTTTTCTCTTGCATTGCTAACTGCTAGCAGCACACATGCATTGTCAGTATATTTCTGAAAGCCAACTTGTATGGCTTGTTTAGAGCACTAACAGTATTGTCACTCAATCCAATGAAGAGTCATGCACACAAGAGAGGGCAGGGGAAGCTTCCTTGAATAAGTCACATGATATGGTTAAGACTTGCATCTTCCCAATTTTAACATATGCTCACAAGTATTCCATGCATCCTAATCTTGCACCAAAGACAGTTTAGTAATAAATGATTTTTAAGTTATACTGGAACAATTCTTTTTTTAAGCTTCATACAACGGTCACACCCCACTTTTTGCAAAAATTTGACATAAAATCTGTGACAATTATGCAGTGAAATATAGTGTCCTACTGAACTCTACCACAGCCAGAACACATCAAAAGTATCACATTCAGGTCTGGGCATTATAGTTAAATAAAGAGAACGCCCAGAAGATGGAAGCCAGGATGGTGAAATTCTTGAGTCTATTACATCAAGATCCTTGAGAAATTAAGGGAGTTTAGCCTGGGGGAGGAGATGGCTTAGGGAAGAAATTATAGCTGTCTTCAAGTATTTCAAAAGTTATCCTGTGGAATGATTAGATGTCTTTCTTTTATCCACTTCTCTCTCCCATAGAGATCAATGGGAAGAAATTGCAAAGATGAAAGTTTTGGCTAGTTAGAAGAGGAAAAAACCCTAACGTAGTTAATAACTGCAATGACCTGCTTTGGAAGGTCTTTAAGCAGAGATCCGGTGACAAACTGTCAGGCTTATTATGATGGGAATAATTGTTTTACTTTGAGTTGGCTATTTAGAATTTGGTCTGGATGGCTACTTATTTCCCTTCTGAGTTTGAAAATCAACTTTTCTAAGTTATCATCATCCCAGTCACCAATAATGAAATCAGATCTGTACCTAAAGAAAAGATGTTCACATTTTAATCATAAAAGAAAGTGTGGGAAATAGGCCATATTTCAGTTAAACACACATGTTAAGCTCTAATACTTAAACTGCTTTCACTACTAGTACTTAGCATAAACAATAGTATCTGAGGATGGAAAGGAGATCCCCAGTGTTTTTAGTTGTAAAAGAGTAAAATAAGAGAAAATGGCATAAGATAGAAAATTATGAATTATTAAATTAAGCACTATAAATATCTTGCCCTTGAATGCCAAAGTTCTCATGCAATTGACTAACTGGCCATTCCACTTTTTTTTTATCCTGTACAAATTACTTAGAAAATTACATTTTAAAATGTTTTTAATGGAGCGACTAGATGGCACAGTGAACAGAGCACCAGCCCTGACATCAGGAGAATCTGAATTCAAATCCGGCCTTAGACACTTAACACTTACTAGCTGTGTGACCTTGGGTGAGTCAATTAACCCCAATTGACCTCCCCCCAAAAAAGGAAAAAAACAAACAAAAATGTTCATAATGAATCTTCATGGGTTGTTGCAAATTTGCATATATATGTGTGTGTGTGTGTGTTTACCTAATTACAAAGTTACCTTTTGCCTATGCTGTGTTTGTCTTGTTATAGTGTGATTTATGTACATTGTCTTCATTAAAATGAGAGCAGGGTCCGTTTGTGCCATTTTATTGTATTCTCAGTGCTTGGCACATAGTAAATGCTTACTAACTAATTCTTTGCTGCTTTCTTAAATGATTGATCCTCCCCTCTTATTCCTCAGCTGAGGTCTGCTTGATCTCTGAGGCTGTTTTGCCCCTAAAACATTGCAATCAGTTTCCACAGTATTTATGCTCTTCTCATCCAAAAGTAAATGAGTGCCCAGTATTTGGATTGGCCCTGAAACAGGCATTGGTACACAACGTCACAGTGCTTAACCTGGCATCATGGTGCTAAAATACACCTGACATGAATGCTCATAGAAATTAATACTGATTAACAGTAGTGTACTGGTAAATGAAATGTTTAACAACCAGTTCTCTGGGGGAGAATATATAAATACAAGACACTTTTTTAGTTTAATCTATGTTGCTAATATGTTCCAATCACTTTCATAAATCTAGACAATCAACAAAATGATAAGTCAAGCTCTGGTTTTGTAGCATTTGCTGATTTCCTAGGTGTAAAAGCTCACACTGAAAATTCAATAATCTATTCTCAGGACCCAGTCCAAACTGGCTCACTCCCCCAGATAAAGCACTAAGGAAAACTGCACCTTACTGAGAGCCAGAGGAACAATCTATACACTGTTGCTTCTGGGGTGCTGGGAATTTAATTCAATTCAAACCCATATTCATTAAGTTACAAAGTGCAAGGCCCTGTGCCAGATCCTGGGGGTACAAGTGGTAAGATTCAAAGCAGCATCTGGCCTTGAGAAGCTTACGTTCTATCGGACACACAATATATAAAGAGCTAATTAGAAGCAAATCTGAAGAGGAAAGTATATTGATAACTAGAGGAAACAGGAAGATGTTCCTTTAGGAGGTCACCCCTGAGCTGAGCTTTGAAGGAAGCTAAGGATTCTAAGAGGTGGAGGGAAGTAGAAAGTATATGCTGGGTGTGGCAACATGTTATCCAAAGGCACAGGGGCAAGAGATTGGAGGAATAGCAAATAGGGTGGTTTTACAGACCAGGGTATATAAAGAAGAGTAGTATCCAATACACCTGTAAAGATAGGCTAGAATCAAACTGTGAAGGGTTTTAAATGTCAAAAAATTGTTATTGTTCTCCTCACAGGCTAGAGGGAATCAAATTACGATTCTTTAGCTGAGGAGTGTCACAGTCAAAGTTGTGCCTTATGAATGAATATCAATTTGGGACCCACAGGAAAGTAAGAGTGAAGTTAGGAGAAACTAGAAGCAACACGGTGACCAACTGGAAGACTATTGCATAGTTCAGTCAAGGGATGATAAGGTCCTGAACTCAAAGAAACAAGAGGGCAGATGTGAAAAATGTTGTGGAGGTAGAATTGACAAGAGTTGGTGACCAGTTGAAGTTGGGTATGGAGAATGAGGGCAAATGGGGTCATGGGTGACCCCAGGTGGTATAAAATTACTCTGTGCATACTTCTACTTATCAATTCTTTCTCTGGATACAGATAGCATCTTTCTTCAGATGTCCTTTTGTAGTTAATTGGATATTTATAGTAGTCAAAATAACTTACTTGCTCAAAGTAACTCTTAAAACAATATTGCTCTTACTGAATACAGTGTTCTCTTGGTTGTGTTCATTTTGATCTTCATTATTTTGTGCAGATTTTCCCATGTTCTTCTAAAATCATTGAGTTCTTCATTTCTTATAGCATGGCAATATTCCATCGCACTCATATACTACAACTTGTTCAGCTGCTCCCCAATTAACAGGCATCCCTGCAATTTCCAATTCTTTGCCACAACAAAAAGAGCTGCTATAAATATTTTAGGACATATAGAATCTTTTCTTCTTCCCCTAACCAACTTCAGAAGATTATTTCACATATACTAATGATTCATTATTATTATTTTGGTTGATTGGTTATTGATCCTAAAAAGTGGCCTTCTAAGGCAAACCAGGAAATTACTATTTCCCCCATTTTACAGAGGAAGCTACCTAAGACTCAGAGGAATTAAGTGGTGCCTTCCAGTTCATACACAGCTACGAAGTGATAAAACAAGAACTAGAACCCTAGTCCTAATTCCATATTCAATCCTCTTTTCACTGGGCTCAGGGTTGCTTGAGATCTGCCCTGTGTGGAGTTAGATGCAAAATCTGTTACATGGACCAGTAGATTGAGAGGCCTGAGAACTTTAAGTGAGAGGGTGATAACAGTTGCAAAAACATATGTGTAGTTATTAAGAGGAAAAAGAAAATGAGAGTATTAAAATAATAGCTTGGGAGATTAGAGTTGGAAAGGAATTACGGGGAAGATATAATAGCATTTATCATTTATTCAAATCTTGCTAAGCCCTAGATAGGTTCTATAAGAGCAGCAAAAAGGAGCACACAATCCTTAGAGCTTACAATGTAGTAAAGAGACTTGTATATAAATAACTCTACTACAAAGTCTAGTGGAAGTTCAGGAAGAAAAGATGGAGAAGAGAAAGTACCCCTGATCAGTGGAATTGCAGAAATCTTCTTGGGAGACAATAGGATTAATCCCTGTTGTTTCAGGGCCTGAAAAGGACTGGGAAGGAGCTAAGGAGGTTCTGCTGTGGAAGGGGCTCTCTTTTGTTGGGCAACGTCCTCTAAGGTATCTCCTCATCCAGATTATCCAACAGTGGATTAGGATTTTTTCCCATAGAGCTGAGGTCCTTTGAGATCTGGCCCATTTTTAGGCCCAGCAAGAATCCCAGTGGAAAAGCAAAGAGAATTTCAGGAAATTGGAAAGAAGGATTCCTGGGCCTGATACAATATCTTCAAAAGGTAGGAACTAAAGAAAAAGAAAAGGGAATGAGAAAGAAAAGAAGCCTGGGGTGGAGGTGGGGGGATGGCTAGGAGTATTCTTTTAAAGGAGCTGAAAAGGACATCTCCTCATAAATACTCATTACTGAAATACATTTTCAGTAATGAGTATTAATTAGGCACTAATGCTATCTATATTTCCAGTAGAATCAGAAATATTTCTGGATGCAATTTTTCAAGAAAAGTTCTATGGAGTTTCCACATTTAATCCAGAACACAGTCGCTGGAGCAGTCTTTAGCTGGATGTCTGCTATACTGAACAAAACACTAGAATGTGATAGGTCTGATATGCATGTTCCTTAGTGATGAGCAGAGTAGCTAGAAAAACAAAATATGGGCTTTGTATCCCTATGTACATGTTACACTCAAACATGTATTTTATAATTTGTACGTTTGTGTTATCCCGTGCTCCATGTCTCATCTTAGTGCCTTATCTCTGGCCGTCCCCTGTGGCTGGTACATTCTCCCTCATCATCTCCACCTCTGAGAATCCCTGGTTTCCTTAAAGATCTAATTTCTTCTTTCAAGTTCCAATGTTGTCCATTCCGTTCAGATTCTACCTTCTGTAGGACGTCTTTCCCAGTGTCTCTCCCCTACTCCCAGCTAGCTGCCAGAGCCTTCACCTTTAAAGTTATCTTCCATCAATTCAGTAGATATCTCATAGGTACCTTTTTATTTGCATGTTGTTTCTCCCATTAAAAGCCTTGCCCTGAATCTGTGTAGTCACGTGTCTCTGATCACTCATTTAGTCCTTCAGAGTCTCAGTGTATTCATCTCGAATATGATAGTAATGGTACCTTTCCTGCATACCTCATAGGGCTCAAATGCTGAATAAGATAACATATATATTACATAGATAGCTGAAAATACTTTTGCTATCATAGTATTATACAAATATGAGAATTTTTTAAAAGATTACCCTGAATCTTCCTTCTTCCCTCTATTCCTCTTTACTGTTCTCTCTTCCATTTCACTGGTTTTCTCTTTTGTCCTCTTTCCCTTTTTCTTTCTTTATTAATTCTCTTTTATTTTTTGTCTTGCAGCCATAAAGTATATAATTAGGATTAGGTTTCCAACATATCAATCTACATAGATTGATTCTTTCTGTATTTCTTATATGCTTTTTCCAAGCTAATAAAACTCAAAGATTTTGTGTGCCATACTAGCATCTGGCCTTCAACTTTTCTTAAAGATTTTGCACTGTTCTCATATTAAAACTGAATTATTCTCCATGCTGGCAGTTTTGCTGATGGGTTCTATGTTTTAAAAAGTATTGCTCAGGCATTTTTCCTCTTTATTTGGCAGAACACAGACCTGCTGTCATTCTTCACTGCAGCAAACACATATATAAGTATTTGAACTGCCTAATTGAATCTAAGAGAGAAGGAGAAGTACAAGAATAAAGGAATGAAAATAAGCAGGAGTGTCTGCAACTTATGTTGAATTGAAGTGAATCATCACAGATGACTTCTATTATTTGGTATTAACATCATTTCCCGAATTTTAGGAGAGATAACTTGAAACGGTTTTAAAATGTTCATTCCCTATCTATGAAATGAGAGTTGGACTGCAACTCTCCTACTTCTAGTATTCAATGACTCAGTGACTGATGGACTAAAAATGTTGATGGTGTGGTAAGAATGATGTATTGCCTGCTAACATACACTCAGAATATAGCAGGCACTCAATGATCACTTGCTAAATCCATGACTGCAAATATTTCTGTCCAAATCATATCCATTGACTGATTCATTTAATCAACTTATTGGTCTTTTCTCCAATAAAGAATTCTGCCCTCCCAACTCCTATTCTAAACTCTCTTTTACTCTATTACATGAAATTTTTGTGATTTACCAACACTAAAAATAGCTGGCTTTATATTTCACCTTTTATCATATAAATAAATAAGAGTTCCATGGTTGTTATACAAGTATTGAGTGAAGAAAAATACCCAAATTCTCCCTGAGATTTATTTAAGAATATTGGAAAAGCAAAGAATGCTTAAAGATTATAGGATCTAAGATGGCAATGATATATACATATATATATATATATACATTCTATATTATTACTACTAAGGCTATTTTGTAAATTATGAAAAAGAACATACTTGTATATTCATCCTCACTCAAAATGGACACATAAAATAAAATTGAATTCTAGGAAATATCGTAAGTTGAAGGCCTTTCTATTTTGCTGGCAATCTGACATTCCAGTTGTGATCTTTCTTCTTTTGCTATAATCAAAAATCACAACCTATAATTAGATTTCTGCTTGTGGTATTGTAGATATGAGAAGGCATACTAGATGTTAAGAGACACCTGAATTCAGTTTCTTGTTCTCTCATTAATTAGTCATGTGACCTGTAGAACTGCTTTCTTGTCACTAAAGTGGGGGGGGGGGCTCATAATATTTGTATCACAATTGGTCTGTTTTGAGAATCATAAGATAGTTATATCCTAACTTAGAAATTTCAGGATGAAGTGTGGGATAGCAAAAAGCACTCTGGAAATGGAGAAAATGAACCTGGGTTCAAACAGAACCCTGGTTATGTCACTAATTATTAATGTAACCTCAGTGATTCTGCTTTCTTATTACTAAAATAGGATCATAATGTTTGCATCCTTGCAGATTCATTTTAAGGATCAGAAGACAATGGCTTCAGTGATTTCTGATTTCAACAGGGTGGGTATTCCCTTGACCAGTGAAAATTTCAACTTCACTATAATTAGATAAATGGCATTTGTGAGTTTCTGTGACTGAAAAAGGCATCACATATAGCCCAATTAATGGTGAGTCTCTCCAGGGGTGGCTAAGCTAGTCTTCCAATGATAAACATATAGGACCTTCCTGAGTTTTTGGCCTTCAGAAAACCAAAAAGGGACATCAGAATGGAATTTTCATAGAAGATAACTAAATATTTCATGCCAATATACTTCAGAGGATCCATGTTTTCATTGGTGTGGGCATTCCTGCCAGTACTGAATACAAACTATCCACACTTTCTCATCTTGTGTGATTTTTTTAACTTATTTTTCTATGACTGCTCCTCTGAAGATCTACCCAATATATTGAAGACCTCTCCTCAATTTATTTTATTTTTTGAAGTTTATTAATATTTGTTTTTTTGCTTTTTTTTGCTTTTTGGAGGGGGGAAGGCAGGACAATTGGCATTAAGTGACTTGCCCAAGGTCACACAGCTTGTAAATGTTAAGTGTCTGAGGCTGGATTTGAACTCAGGTTCTCCTGACTCCAGAGTCAGGAGACTCTGTTCGCTGTACCACTTAGCCACCTCTATTATTTATTTTTTTTCCATGTTTTCTTTTTAGAATTTGAGCTTCAGATTCTCTCCCTCCCACCTATCCCCCATCCACTGAGAAGGCAAACAATATGATATCAATTATATATGTAAAATCATGCAAAGCATAATTCGATATTAACCATATCAAGAATGAATAGAAGGAAGGGAAGGAGAGAGGAAGGAAGGAAGGAAGGAAGGAAGGAAGGAAGGAAGGAAGGAAGGAAGGAAGGAAGGAAGG
>JAQQSW010018007.1:0-11341 GCA_028646575.1 Pseudocheirus occidentalis | reverse complement strand
CAACAACTCTTGACAAGTGTTTTTGAAAAGAACAGTGACTGTTCCTTTCCAGGGTGGGTTTGACTGGACAGCTCATTTCTGAAGTCTTTTCCAGATCTCAGAATTCTGTGACATCAATTCAGACAGGAGATCAGCTTTAGAACTGAAAGGGTGTTTTGTCTAATTCTTTCATTTTATAAATAGATGAAGCCCACCATTTGCCAAGGGGAACAACAACTAGTGAGTAGTGGAACCAGGATTTGAACCCCACATCTTCTGATCCCAAATTCTATGTTCTTTCCATTATGCAACACTACACTACAGATAGTTATAACAAGCCATAACAAACAGAGACATGCATTTTTGTAGTCCTTCTCGTGTGTCATGACTCTATATGGGATTGGGAAAAATTTTGGCAACAGTAAAAGGTTTCTGAACATGCAACAAACAAAAATCAATTAAAAATTAAATGCTTAATGAGTCCAAGGTTTTTCTGGCAGCACTTGCCCCCTGTTGAATCTCAAACTTCACTGAAGCCTTCCTTCTGAACACAAAGCATGTGCACTTTGTACCAAATATGCCCTTGGGCCACAAAACTGTCAATGAATGCTGCCTAATTGTAAAAAAGGGTCCTGAGTGAAAGAAGTTTGAGAAGCCCTGCATTGGAGCAGGAGAAGGGCCAAAAGACCCTGATATGAAAGAATTTCAGGAGGCTGGGAAAAGTACCTACTACAGAAGGTGAAACTTTGTATCCTCAGGGAGCAGAGTTAAAAAATCATATCTTTGGGGGAGAGAAATCAGAGACTTGGTAAAGCCCATCGACATCTTCTCCCAAAAATGCTGCATAAAATAAAATATATAGCATTATAAAAGAAACCAATTATGTTGAAAAATATGAAAAATCATCAAATTGTCAAATATAAAAAATTATATATATATATATATATATATATATATATATATATATATATATATATTTAAAACACGTTCACCTGCCCCAGGTTAAAAACCACTGACTTAGAGGGTATCTGATAGTTCTCTTCAGTTCTTTGTAAGGATGGTCACAGAGAAGGAGGATTTTACTTTTTCTCCCAGGCCCCAGAGGGCAGAACCAATATTAGGTGGAAGTTAAGAGAAGCAGCTTTAGGCTAGATGTAAATGGGCCATTCCCTCTCCCTTGCCTTCCACAGAGATCCACATGCAAGGGAGCAGGTTGGGAAGAAATATTTTATTTTTGCCTCCTTTGTAACTAAAAGAGGGATTTTCTCACTTTCCCTTCTTTGACAAGAAAATGTAAATTTGATGCCAATTTCTGTTGGGGTTTTTTAACTCAAGGAGGGAAGGGAGAGACTAGCTGGGCCAGCAGCCTGGAGACTGGAAATGATGAGTATTGCCCAAGGCAAGCCAACCTGGGAGCTGCATTGTAATCCCAAGGGCCCCAGCCTGAGACTAGAAGGGAATAGCAGATCCTGGGAGGAGAGGCCCCAGGCTATCAACACTGAAGCTTCCTGTCTCTTTCTTCTTTCCCCCTCTCCTCATCTCTCTCTGTCTTTCTGTCTCTGTTTCTCTGTCTCTGTCTGTTCCTTTCTCTCTCTCTCTCTCTCTCTCTCTCTCTCTCTCTCTCTCTCTCTCTCTATGTCTCTGTCTTTCTCTCTGTCTGTCTCTGTCTCTCAAAGAGACAATGCAAGTATATATACCTAGTCTTGTGGTAACTGTGAGTTTTTTGGAGTTATTTCCCAAACTACCATGGAAGGAATGGGATTTAAATTCTATTCACTAGATAATATAGCTAATGATCTTTCCTGATGCTTTACCAATCCTTTTGGTCCTGATGTGTCATACTATTTTTTTTGCCTGGGTCTGTGAGCATGGTGAGCAAAAGAATATTTGAGTCATTTCCAAACTTCCTGCTTCTGGAGTCTCAATGGGCAACGGAGCCAAAAGAGACAAATTGTGGTCGGTATTTTGTAACCCTTAAAACATAATAGAATTCATAGTTGTTGGTAAAGGCAGTGTGGTGCAGGGGGATAATCACCAGACCTGAAGTCAGGAAGACCTGGGTTCAAATTTCATTTTAGATACATAAGGGCCTTGCCTCTGAACCCCAACTTCTTCATATGTAACCCTCATCGCTCTGGATTGTTGTAGGGATCAAATGAGATATTTATAACACACAGTTAACCTCAGTTTCCTCTTTTGTAAAGTGAGGAGATTAGATTCAAATCCTTATTTAATCTATGGCCCTAGGACCTTGGGCAAACCATAAAACTCACTGGGCTTCTACTGTTTCCTTTGTAAAATGGGGGGGGGTCATTAAAGTCCCATCCAAGGTTAAGTTATCTGATTCTTTCATTTGGAAAGACAAAAAAGGAGGGGAAAGTGGACAGGCACAGCATGAGCAAAGGTTGATTGTGATTGGAACCATCATCATCAATAAACATTTGCACAGGCTTCATTACGTTCCTGAGCCTGCCTTCCGTGTTTGAGAAGCCTCATGTACAGAAAATGACCTCAGAAATGCACCAAAAACCAGGGTGCTGGTGGGTAGCAGCCAATTCTGTGGCAGACGGGGAAAGCAGAAATAGTCCTGAGACTGGAATGTGACGTCACCATCCTGACTGGTGCCTGCCACTGGGCACCTCTCCCTTTGGCCTGGGCGAAGGGAGAGAAAACTGCACTGGGAAAATCAGATCAGTATTTTGAGTCTGGATTAGGAACACAGCTTCATTTTCACTCAGCTCCTCCCATTCAAGAATATCCTGCATCTAAGGTTTGGAGTATACATGAATTACACAGGCCATGGCCCACATAGCCCCCTGAGAATTGTCCCACACTTACCACAAGGAAAGCACAAGGGTAGAAAATATGCACATTCTGGGCTTACTACTACATATAGGTGGGTCTGATCAAAGATACACCAACTCTGTTCCCTCAGTCTACTCCCCTGAAGTATTCTGGCCAACTGCAATCTGTCAGAATTGCTGATACAGTCAGCTCCCAAATCCACCCATCTGCTTGCTGCAGCCTGAGCAGTGAAGCCAAAACAAACCCAAGATTTAGTGTGACCACATGAGTTTAAAACCTCCTCTTTCCCCCCCCCCCCCATCCCCAGCATCCTAGTCTAACCCTTGCCTGAAAGGAATCCTTACTATGATATCTCTGACTGATGGTCATCTGCCCTCTCTTTGAAGACTTGTGCTGAGGCAGAACCCACTACTTACTAAAGTAGTCCATCCCCCTTTTGGCTAGCTCTGATTCAGGGGTTCTTAACTTAGGAATGAGCTTGTTCTTCAGAAAAGATTTTACTAACTATATTTCAACATATCTGGCTTCCTTTGCAATCCTATGTATTTTATGCATTCAAAAGCATAATTCTGAGACAGGTCCATGGGCTTCCTCAGGATTGCTGAAGGCATCCATGGCACACACAAAAAAGTGAAGAAACCCTGCTCTAAGTATTAAAAGTTTTTCTAACAGTATGTTGTAGTGAAAAGAGCACTGATCTCAGAGTCAGGAAGACCTGGGTTCTAATCTTTCTTAGTATAGTTACTAGCTATGTGGCCCTGGGAAAATCATAAGGACCTTGCCTCTGAGCCCCAATTTCTTCACATGTAGCATCCATCACTCTGGATTGTTGTAGGGATCAAATGAGATAATATTTATAATGCACTTTCTAATCTTTAAAATACTATATAAATTTTATTATTTTTTCCTACCATGTTCTACTTTGCATTGTACTTATTTTGGTACATGCCTTACCTCAATTTGATTGCAAACCCCACTGCCCAGACCAGTCTACATCTAGAGTGCATACTGGAGCTCCTTAAAGTGGATGTCTGCAGCATTTTTTTATTCTTGTGTCCCCATCCCTGGGGACAAGATCTTGCTTAGACAGACACTAAAAGAGGGGGATGAGTCAGTTACAGAATTGAAAAGAAGGAAAAGAGCTGGCTGGATTGCCTTTTGGAAATTAGACAATTGGACAGAGGCTCATCCTTTTTTTAATGACAATAACCTTCAAGTGTTGTTGTATTTGATTCAATTTAATTCAATAAATGATTATTAAGCACAACAGGTGCTATTATTATCCCCATTTTACAGATGAAGAAACTAAGACTCAGAGGCAAATCACTTATGACTTGCTCAGGACCACAGAGTTAATAATTATATGAGGCAGTGTTGGAACTCAGGTGAGGCTCTAGAGTGAAGGCTGAGTATATAACAAAGGAAGAGTTCCTACCCTTAAGGAGCTTACATTCTAAAGGGAGAGGAGGGAATAACATGTACACAGAGAAATAATAAATAAGTAAATAAGAAGTGATTTCAGAGGTAGGATTACTCTAACTCAGTTGTTCTCAACCTTCCTAATGCCAGGACCCTTTAATACTTGTATGTGGGCGTATCTGCATGTGAGTGGACCCGCCTGGAGACAGATAGAGGAGCTGCGTCTTCGTTCCTAAGACCATTGGAAATATGTGTTTTCCAATGGTCTTAGGTGACCCCTGTGACCCCTGTGAAAGGGTCGTTCAACCCCCCCAAAGGGGTTGCGACCCACAGGTTGAGAACCACGGCACTAATTTCAGCCAAGAGTAACAACTGATGTAGAGAATCTACTACTGATTCTCCACTGATGTTGAGAATTACTCAAAGGACAGTGAGTGGCACGTGGCGGGCTTGAGCAAGCATCAGTGCATTGACTAAAATTACGCATGAGAAGCCATATAAGGGATGTCATCAGAGAAGTATGTGACTGGGGGGGATGATCTAGGCCTATACTTCAAAGAGAACAAAGGAAAGGACCCACACGTACAAAAACATTAATTGCGGCTTTTTGTACGGTGGCAAAAACCAAAAAACAAAACTAGAAAATAAGAGGAGAGGATTTTCCGTCAGTTGGGGAATGGATGAACAAATTATGATCATTTGAATGTCATGGAATATATATGACTGTATCATAAAAACGAATGAAAGATGCTCATGAAATCTGAGAAACCTTATATGAACTGATGCAGACTGCAATGAGCAGAACCTAGATCAGCAGTTCTTAACCTGTGGTTCTCGACCCCTTTGGGGGTTGAACAACCCTTTCACAGGGGTCACCCAAGGCCATTGGAAAAGATGTATTTCTGATGGTCTTAGGAACCAAGACACTGTTCCTCTATCATCTCCAGGCAGGTTCGCCCACATGCAGACGCGCCCACATACGAATATTAAAGGATCGCAACATTAAGAAGGTTGAGCACTACTGATCTAGAGAACAATTTATATAAGAACAACAAAATGTAAAGACATACAGCTTTGAAAGATCTAAGAACATTGATCAATGCAATGATCTACCACAATGCCAGGGCACTGTATGCTGCCCCTACCTCTTAAATAAGAGGTGATATACTGAAGATATTCCACATAGAGGTTTGGATGTTAGCAATGGGAGAACTTGTTTTCCTTGACTATGTATATATGCTGCAAAAGTATTTTTTTTCTCTTTCAAATGAAAGAGTGAGGTTGAGAGGGAGGAGAGTATAGTGAGAATGTGCCTCTTCTCCCCATTCGCCAAAAGAAAGAAAAGAGGGCCATTTAAGCATTTTTTTTAAAATCCACAGAAGAGACCAGAAGGAAAGCCAGAAGGAAACACAGACAAGCACAACAGCTTTGAAAATTACATGTCAAATTTGTTATATACTTTGAAAGATAAAGCAAGCTGTAGAGATTCAGCTTTGTATGTGATGCTCTTTTTTCTTCTTCTATATGCAAATGCTTGTTATTTGATGTTTATTCAGTTCAAATTTTAAATTTTTTTTAAAAAACATGTAGGACTAGAATACTATTGTGTTATAAGAAATGATGAGTAGGCAGATTTCAGAAAAACCTGGAAAGACTTACGTAAACTGATGCTGAGTGAAATGAGCAGAACCAGGAGAACATTGCACATAGTAACAACAATGTTGCATTATGATCAACTGTGATAGACTTAGCTCTTCTCAAAAATATAATGATCTAAGACAATTCCAAAAGACTCATGATGGAAAATGCTATCTACTTTGAAAAAACGATAGAATCTGAATATAGATCAAAGGATTCTATTTTCACTTTTTTTATTTCTTCTTTCTTGTGGTTTTTCCCTTTTGTTCTGATTCTTCTTTCACAATATGACTAACATGGAAATATGTTTGATATGATTGTACATATATAGCCTGTATCAGATTGCTTGCTGTCTTAGGGAAGTGGGAGGGGAGCGTAACAGCAACCACACTGGCATACCCAGCCAAGATGTCTGCTAGCACAAGTTCTTAGATCTGCTTTACTAGGAGAGACAGCTGTTTAGGGGGTCAACAATCTTTTAAAATTACATTCACTAGTTCAGGGGAAAAGTCAGCACCCTGAACTTCAGAGAAAATACAAAGAGAGAAAATATAAGCAGAGAAATAAAGACCAACAGACAGGGCTCTGACTGCCTGAATCAACTATATACTTTACATACATCCCTGGATCGAGAGAGCCTTTACATCTGAGCAGTCAGGGCACTCAGAACATACAGCCACTCAGAATCTCAATCAGGGAATCACAAGATCCTTCTCATTAGTGAACCCTCAAAGCAAAATACCAAATCAGAGTATATATACACTTCTCAGAGCCAGAAGGCATCACAATCCTCCTGATTCAGTGCCTAATTAGAAATTAGCAAGGGTGTGAAAGCCTTCCTACAAGCAAATCTCCCCTAAGCAAGCTTCTCTTACTAGGCCTATTAATGGGTAAAGAAGATCTTATATACCGTTAACATTACAGGGAGGCAGGAAGAAAAAATTCAGAACTCAGAATCTTAAAAAGGTGAATATTGGAAGCTATCCTTATGTGTAATTGGCGGGGGCAGGGGAGAAATTAAATACTATTATGTAGGAAAAAATAAAAGATGGTGACCTGGATCTCAGGAAAGTGGTGAGAGCATATATGTACATTTGGGAATCAACCACATGGCTTGATGGACCTATTAATTATGTAACCTCAGCACCTAGTACAGCACTGTTGTTGTTTTTTTAAAGCCAAACCAGACCTGTGGTTTCATTGGCATCACAAATTTCCAAAGAGGAAACTCCATCTACCAATAAAACCTGCTCTGTAGTGTAGTGAGGGGTTAAGTGACTTGCCCAGAGTGACACAGCCAGTTTTTGTCAGAGACTTGAACTCAGGTCTTTCTGACTCAGAGGCCAGTTCTTTATCTCCTATACCACTCTGTCTCTTACCTCATAGGTTAGGCCCAAGTTCCTGGAGTTCTGGAAGGATAGAACATTGAAATATGACCAGAGTAGCAATTACAAAAATGGTGTTACAATCACAAAAGACCCTTAGCACATAACAGGTGCTTAATAAATGCTTGTTGATGAATCAGTTACAGTCTCACTACCCTGGTCAGACCACATGTGAGATACTGTGCTAAGTTCTAAGCATCACATTCTAGGATGATCTTTGACTTTGTTGGAATGCAAACCCAGGAGGATAACCAGGATGATGAGTTGAGACAGTGCCACAGAGGCTCTGTTGAAGCACCTATGGCAGTTTATTCTGAAGAAAAGAAGACTTAAGAGGGGCAGAATAGTCGTCTTCAAGTATGTGAAGGTTGTTCTTTAAAGGAAAAAAATTAGACTTTTATTTTACTTGGTCCAAAAGGACTGAACAGGGATCAGAGAGGGAGAATTTCAGAGAGGCAAATAGATGTCAACTCAGTAAAACTGAAACTTGCTAACACTGAAAGCTGACCAAAAGTAGAAGGGGGAGGTAATGCATTCCCCTAAATGGCCTGTGGTGACTGAGGAATTCTTGTCCCTCTGGGAGGTTAATGCCTGCTACCAAAACCCAGTAATCCTTGATGTCTTAGAAACTTGGGAGCTCTTTGACTCAAGGCCAGTTACAAGGTAACTTTTCAAGACTGGAAATAGACACCTCTACAGAAGTTCAAATCTTGCCTCTGACACTTAACATTTACTAGCCATATAATGTTTGACAAGTCACTTAACCCCAATTGCCCTGCTTTTCCCCCTCCAAAAAGCAAAAAAAAAATTCTTTGCATAGGTGGGGAACTATGGGTACAGAACACTGTATACATCATGTCAGTCTTTTTCAGCTTGTTTCTTTTGCTGAACTGCTTTTGCTCTCTTTTTAGTTTATTATAAAGAATGGCATTTTGAAAGGCAGAGAAATAGAAGGAGGCTATATTGGGAAATGGAGGTTATATAAAAGCAAAAGAAACCAATATTTTTAAAGGAAATGAAATAGAAAGGCAGAAGTCCACCAATAATTTGAGGTTCAGGAACTCATTACTCAGGCTTACGTTGGCAAGCACAGGCTACTTACCATGTGCTTCTCCAGTCCCGATCCATTTTCTGCTCTTGGTGGAAGCCAGGGACACTATATAACTTTGGCCAGATCATCTCACCTCAGGTTCTTCCTCTGAAAAGGAGGGTGGGGGGCTCATACTCAGTAATCTCCTAGGTCCCTTCTTGCTCTGAAGTTCTCTATTCTAAGATTCCTCCTAGTTCTGACACCCCAGGTTCTAAGGCACTGTCCAGCTCTAACATTGTCTATCTTCAGGGCAGAACACATGTTTTATGATTCTCTGACTACTGAGCCTCATCCTTTCCTTCCTCACAGCTCCCTGACCTGTCTGCCAGCTGAGCTCAAAACAGGGCACACAGAGGGAGTGATTATCTGGAGCACATTCCATTCCTAGGAGAAAACTGAAAATAAAGATGAAATCTCTCCTTGCTTCAAACAGACAAGTATTGTTGAGCTCGGCAAGGAAAGTCCTAGCAGAATGAAAGCTGGGAGATGCCTGAGTCTGGAGCTAGAGGTGTCTGTGGCATCGTTTTCACCAAAACAGATTGGAACCCATCTATATAACTCAGCGTCAGTCCTTGTCTTTGAGAGGTTAGGTAACTTGCCCTTGGCTACACAGTAACTATCAGAAGCAAGAGTGCTTGCCTCGGAGTCAGTTTCCTGACTTCCGATGATGTCACCTCCCTGATGTCATGGTCCTCTTTAGGACCGCAGGTCAAACAACAGCAGCAATATGAATAATATCATTGTAGGATCATAAACACATTCTCAGTGTATGTGTGAAGTTCTTTTCCAGCTCTGACATCCTAGAATCCCCTGACTACAGGCATTGCCTACATACAAATAATGACAAGAATAATAAAAGCTTCCATTAATGTCCTCCAAAGCTTCATTGGGATGCAGGGGATGGGTATACCTAAGTTCATTAAAAACTCTTCCAAGTTTCTCCAAGTTGGAAAGGCTTCAAGTATAAGCCTAGCAATAACCCATGCATGTGTTTGTCATTCATCTTTAAGTCATCCTAGTCAGATCAGAAAGTCTTGTCAGTGGCAGACTGGCCACTAAGTAATGAAATGTTCCTTGGTTATATCAGTTCATGAAGACTATGAAAGCATGGAGGAGCTCAGTCTGCCTTAGGGACACAGTAATCACACTGGTAAAACTGAACACCCTATAAAGTACTAAAAGCCAGCCTGGTGTGGCTGTACCACAGTGTGGTGGAAAGAGTATTGGATTTGTTGTCAGACAACCTCCATTACTTTGCTTGTGTGATTTTAAACAGATTACTTTGTTCCTGTAGATCTCGTATTCTCATCTGTAAAATAAGGGATCTGGACTCAACCTCTGAGGTCCTTCCAAACTCGAAATCTTAACACAGGCTCAGAGATTTAGAGCTAGAAGGGACCTCAGAGGCCATCTAACTCCTGAAAGAAAGATAATATACTTCCCCAACCTGGTTAATTAAACAACCACAAAGAAGACAAGTAGGTCTCAGGCTTGTTCACCATTGTGTTGGTGTTCTGGGAGCATAGGCTCATAGATTTAGAGCTGAAGATATTTTAGACATCTTCAGATTCACTCCTTTATTTCATAAGTGGGGAAACTGAGACAAGGAAAGGTTAAGCAATAGGTTCAGGATCAACAAGGTAGTAAGTCTTTGAGATGGAATTTGAATCCAGGTCTTTCTGCTTTCAGGTCCAGCCACCACATTATCCTTCCTCTCAAATCTAAGAACCTATTTATCTTTTCAAGTAGAAGCATTTAGGTCATCTTATGTAGCCAATCCAGCAACTTGTGAAAATTGTCTCCCTGCTTGCTCCTAGCCTATTTGGAAATGCATTAGCCCATCTGCAATTTTGGCAGGTATGATCTGCTGAAGTACAGAAAAAAACCTTCAGTAAGTTAATCATAAAAGCAGGGGGTTGGGAAGGTAGTTTGCTGATCCTCCTGGGACAGAGTCCATCTGGATCATGTGAGAAGAGGTAGGAATGAAGGATTGGGAATTCTAGTGGACTCCATGTGCTTTAGTGAACTCCAGTCACTGTGTTAATGTCACAAAATTCTTTCTTGGTTCTCCAGAAGTAATTTAAACAGCTTCAGGATGAGAATGAAGCTAAAGTCTCACCTCATAGTCTATGCCATGAACTAGAGTTCAGAAGCATGAGTGGAGCATGGAAGGGCATTTCCCACTTGGGGTCATCTGACCATCAAAGAGGAGATAGCCACATGCCCCAGTCTAATGACTAAGGTCACAAAGGAGATCTTCAGCAGTTACCTGCACATGCTTTAGGGTTGTTTGGGTGCTTCTGGAGAAGCAGCAATTGATCCTGTAAATCCTTTTCTTTAGGTAGGAAAATCAACTTCTCAGATACAAGAAGGAATAGTTCATTGAAAAAAGACAGTCAGTTTTTAGTAGACTAGAAACTCAAAATGAATTTACTGCTTCTTGGTCTTTTGGCTAAAATCCAGTACATGAAAGTAATAGCATCTTAGGTTTCATTGAAAGTAAGTGGCACTGAGACTAGGAAGGATATAGACTGACTATATCCTATCCTTATCAGACCACATCCAGAGTATTGGGGTCCATCCTGGTGTCCATGAGGACACAGATGAACTGGGAGATTCTGTAGTGGGGCAACCCGGGTGGTGGTAGGTGTTCAAGAAGGTGGCATATGCAGATTGGTTGAAGGTTTTGGGATGTTTTGTCTGGACAAGAGAAGATTAGGGGAGAGCATAATCTTTGTCTTCAAATATTTGAAGGGCTTCAAGGCAGAAGAGGGATTCAATTAATACTTCTTGGTCCCAATAGGAAGAATTGGAGGAATGAGTAGAAATTGTTGTGACTGATTTGAGCTTGATTTAATGAAACACTTTATTTTTGAATTTAAAAAAAATTTCTGAACTTGACAAACATCAATTAAAACAGACATTTCTACATACACTGTAGAATAAAAGGAAAGGCTTATTCATAAATCTGAATCTCTAGTATGTAATGCTTGTATTTCTTTTTAAATATATCAAATATATTTAA
>JAQQSW010018006.1:0-11341 GCA_028646575.1 Pseudocheirus occidentalis | reverse complement strand
CCCTCCCTTCCATCATCCCCCCCTCATCCTCTTCTCCCCTACTCTCCTGTAGGGCAAGATACCCAATTTAGTGTGTATGTCATTCCCTCCCTAAGCTAAATTCAATGAGAGTAAGGTTGACCCATTCCCTTTTGCCTTCCTGTTCTTCCCCTCCATTGTAACAGTGATCCCTTGCCTCATCTAGGAGATAATTTACCCCATTCTGTCTCTCCCCATCTCCTCTCATTATATTCCTTTCTCACCTCTCAATTTCACCTTTTAAATATCATCCCTTCCTATTCAATTGATTCTGTGCCCTATGTCTATGTATACCTGTACACATATATACATACTCATATTTGTATTCATATGCACTTATACACTCTTATATAGACATATATGTATGTATACATATGTAAATATAAATATATGTATGCAAAAATATGTATAAATGTAGATATAGATATACACATTTATATTCCCTTCAACTATTCTCATACTGAGAAAAGTTTCATAAGTAACATTTATCATTTTTCCATGTAGGCATGTAATTGGTTCAACTTTGATAAGTTCCTTATGATTTCTTTTCCCTGTTTACCTTCTCATGCTTCTCTTGCTTCTTGTATCTGAATGTCAGATTTTCTATTCAACTCTGGTTTTTTCATCTAGAATGCTTGAAAGTCCTCTATTTCATTGAATGATCACATTTTCCCCTGAAACTTTATACTCACTTTTGCTCAGTAGGTGATTCTTGGTTTTAATCCTAGCTCCTTTGAGCCCTGAAATGTCATATTCTAAGCCATTTGATCCCGTAATGTGGAACCTGCTAGATCTTGTGTTATCCTGATTGTGTTTCCACAATATTCAAATTGTTTCTTCTTGGCTGTTTGTAATATTTTCTCCTTGATCTGGCAACTCAGGAACCTGGCTATAACATTCCTAGGAGTTTTCTTTTGGGAATCTTTTTCAAGAGGTGATCAGTAAATTCTTTTCAATTTGTATTTTGCCCTCTGGTTCTAAGGTATCAGGGTGGTTTTCCTTGAAAATTTCTTGAGGGATGATTTCAAGGTTCTTTTCTTGATCATGGCTTTCAGGTTCCAATAATTTTTAAATGATCTCTCCTGCATCTGTTTTCTGGTCAGTGTCTTTTCCAATGAGATATTTCACATTGCCTTCTATTTTTTCATTTGTTTGGATCTGTTTAATAGTATCTTGATTTCTCATGAAGTCATTTGCTTCCATTTGCTCCACTCTAATTCTAAAGGAATTATTCTCTTCAGTGAGCTTTTGAGATTGTTTTACCATCTGGCAAATTCAACTTTTTAAGGCATTATTCTCCTAATGAGGCTTTTTGGGCCTCTTTTGCCATTTGATCTATTTTTTAAGGTGTTACTTTCTTCAGTCAGGTTGTTGACTCTCTTATCATGATTTTGTTGCATCATTCTCATTTCTCTCCCCAATTTTTCCTCCACTTCTCTTACTTGGTTTTCAAAATCCTTCTTAAGCTCCTCTATGACTTGTAACCAGTCTAGATTTTTCTTGGAAGCTTTTGGTGTGGGAGTTCTGATTGTGTTGTCTTCTTCCCATTCAATGGTTTGATCCTTTTTGTCCCCAAAAAAGGAATCTGAAGTTAGATTGCTGTGCTTGCTTTCCTTCCTTTGCTTGCTCATGTTGTCAGTCTTGATTTTTGTCAGTTACTTGATTTTTGAGCTCTTTGACGCAGTAGAGTTCTGCTTCCACAGAGGAGAGCTTTGTCCCAAATCGCTGTAGTTTTTGCAACTGCCAGAGCTATTAGGAGGGTGTTATCTCTACAGCCCCAACAAACTCTGGCTCGCTGGTCACACACCTCAGGCAGCACCCAAGACCACCATCCAGATCCAGGCAGGTTAAAGCAAGAGAAATTACCCTTTGAATGTCTGCTTGGCCCCCCTATGATCGGTAAGCCAGGAGCTCTGAAGCATCCATGTGGAGGTGTCTACAGGGCTGCCACACCTCCACCACTTCTAGCTCTGGGGGTAGGGACCTGAACCCCTCCCCCAGTTCCTACAGAATTCTACACTGACCTCTCACTTCTTCTTAGGCATTTATGGGTTGATAATTCTGGAAACTGCCACTGCTGCTAGTCTGAAGCAGCTGCTCGTTGGGCCTACCCTAGGGCTAAAACCTTGGGCTCACACAGGCCCTGCTCCCAGCATGCTTTGCTGATCCCTTCCTGCCCACTTGCTGGGCTATCTTCAGTGGAAGATTTGTTTCTCTCTGTCACTGTGTGGGTTCTGTAGTTCTAAAATTTGTTTAGAGTCATTTTATAGGTATTTGGGGTGATTATTAGGGGGTGCTGATGGAGTTTTCCTCTTTCTACCTGTTGTTATCTGTACTGATATGGTCAATTCTGCCTCTAGTTTTTCTAATATTGAACCAGCCCTGCATTCCTGTTATAAATATTACCTGGTCACTGCATATATTCTTTTTGCTATATTGCTGTAATCTCCTTGCTAGTATTTTATAAAAATTCTTTTGCATTAAGGGGCATTCTGGAAAGATGGCAAAGTATGTCAGAAATTTCCTAATTGTACAGATTTCCCCCATAAACAGAAGGAAAATTGTCATGAAATGAATGTAGGACAGCATAAATAAGAAGGTAAAGCAGTTGTCCTCCTAAGATAACTTGAGAGGACCTCAGAAAAGGCAAGACCTATCAGCTTTGGCCTGAATGAAGTATAGACACCTCCAGGCCAATTTCACTGAATCAACAGACAGTAGGCCATGGAGCAGCTTTGTCAGGTAGCTGACTTTGCCTCAAGAAATTTTACCTCAACTTTCACCTCATTCACTGCCTCAAGAAATTTCACAATTTAGGAATAAACAAGAGATAGGAAAGTTAGGTATGAAATAGATAATTTTGATTATACCAAATTAAAAAGGTTTTATTCAAATAAATAAATATAGCTGTGATCAGAAGGAAAACAGAATATCAGGGGAAATTTTTATAGACTGTTTCTCACATAAAGGTCTCATATCTCACGAGAACTTTGCCAGATCTATGAGAATATGAGAAATTCTTCAGTTAATAAAATGTATAAGGATATGAACAGGCAATTTTCCAATTAAGAAATCAAAATCATTTATGATCATATGAAAAATGCTCTAAATCATTTTTATAGATTGGGTAAATACAAACTAAGACAACCTTGAGGTATCATTTTACACCTACCAGATTGGCTAAAATGATTGAAGAGGAAAGTGACAAATGTTGTAGGGGATGTGGAAAAACTGGAATACTAATTCATTGTTTGTGGAATTGTGAACAAATCCAAACATTTTGGAGAGCAATCTGGAATTATGCCTAAAGAGTGATTAAAGTTGTTAAATTGCTTTTGACTCAGCAGTAGCACTACTGGTCTATTTCAAAAGATGATTAGGGGAAAAGGAAAAAAATAGTTGTAAAGTGTATATAGCAACTACTTTTGTGATTGCCAAAGAACTGGAAATTACAGGGATATCCATCTGTTGGGGAATGGCTGAACAAGGTGTTGTGTATATTTTGATGGGATATTACTGTGCTGTAAGAAATGATGAGCTTTATAATCTTAGAAAAACATGCATGAAGTAATAAAGAGCAAGATGAGCAGAATCAAAAGAACATTATGTACTGTGACACAAATAATGTTTTAAGAATAACTTTGAGTGAATAAGTAATTTTGACTATTATAAATACCCAAATTCACTACAAAGGACTTATGAAAAAAAATCCTTTCTGCATCCAAAAAAAGAGCTGATAAATATATGTGTGTGTAGAAGAATTTTACATATATGTCTAATGGTAGCCATCCCTGTGAAGGAGGTGGAGAAGAAAGAAAATGAAAAAAAGAAATTTACCTGATGATTTTGTTCTATTTCCAAAAGAAATAGCAAGTTATATATAATAGATTTGCAGTTTCATGTTCAAACCTCTTTTTAATATAGCATATTTATGTTATGGAAATACTCATTTTGTTCCATAAATTAAAAATAAATAAGATTGTAGATTCCTTCTAAATTAGAAAAAAAAAACCTTGCATTGATAATTATTAAATAGATTTGTCTTTATTAATAAATATTTATTAAACTACTGTTATGTGCCTGGCACTGTGCTAAGTGCTGCAGAAAGAGGCAAAAGACACTCAAGTAGCTTGCCGTTTAATGGGGGAGACAACATGCAAAGTAATACATTTAAAAGAAGCCATATACAAGATAAATAGGAAATAATTTACAAAGAGAGGGTTCCAAAATTAAAAGGAATTGGGGTAGGTTTCTAGTAAAAGAAGAGACTTTGGTTGGGCCTGAAGGAAACCAGGGAGGTCAGTAGTTGGAGGGACCAGGGAAAGTATTCCAGACTGGAGAACAGCCAGAGAAAATGACCACACCCAGAATATGCAGTGTCTTGTTTGAGCAGTGGTTCTCAACCTTCCTTCTGCCGCGACTCTTTAATATAGTTCCTCATGTTGTGGTGACCCCCAACCATAAAAATTATTTTTGTTTCTACTTCGTAACTGTAAGTTATGAATCTATCTGATATGCAGGATGTATTTTCATTGTTACAAATTGAACATAAGCCATAGGTTGAGAACTGCTGTGTTTGAGGAAAAGTAGAGAATTTAATGTTACTGGACTGAAGACTACATGATGGGGAGTAAGGTGCTAGATTATGAAGGGCTTTAAATACTGAATAGAAAGTTTTGCATTTGATCCTGGGGGAAACAGGGAGCCCCTGGATTTTATTGAGTAGCAGGAGTGATATGGTCAGACCTGTGCTTTAGAAAAATGACATTAGTAATTAAATGGATGACAGATTGAAGTGGGGAGAGACTCAAGGCAGGCAGAACTACCAGCAAGTTATTGTAGTACTCCAAGCATGATGTGATGTGGACCTACACTAGGATAGTGGCAATGTCAGATGAGAAAAGGGGGCATAGTCAGGACCTGTTACAACAGTGAAATTGATAAACCTTGCAAAAGATTAGATATGAAGGGTGAAGAATAGTGAAAAGTTGAGGATGATTCCTACTTTGTGAGCCTGAACTAAGAGGATGGTGTTGTCCTCTACAGTAAGTAATAAAAGGATAGGAAATGGGAAAGGTTCAAAAGGAAAGTTAATAAATTCTGTTTTAGACATTTTGATTTTTAGTTGCCTACTGGACATCTAGTTTCAGATGTCTGAAAGGTTCTTGGAGATGTGAAATTGAAGGTCAGCAAAGTGTTTGGGGCAGAATAAGTAGATTTGAGAGTCATCAATGTAGAAGTGGTAATTAAATCCAGGGGAGCTGAGATTACCAAGTAGTACGGTGAAAGAAGAGAAGGTCCAGGACAGAGATCTGAGTGATTCCTGCAGTTAGTGGGCTAAGATCCCTTCCAGCTCTTATATTTTATGTTTCTATCTGGAAAAATGAAATGTTCATCTCTTTTGAGACACTAGCTATTCAGTGAAAATGTGTTGGTTCCAGGTGTTTAGATATTCCAGTTTTTTGAGGGAAGCATTTCATTCTGCCCACTCATAACCATTTCAACAGGTGGTGTTGCCATTTTTAGTTGCATAACACACCCAATTTTAGCTTCCATAATTGAAAGCACACCTCCATCCCTTGTTTATAAGAAAAAATGTAGTTAGTGTTTTCTTACATTTCTGGGGCCAGCTGGGAGGCAACAAGGATTTTTGAGAGGACTGACATAGTGTTTTCTTGCTTACTTCCCTAAGTGGAACAAATCTGTTTTAAAGATGTGCCACACAGATGGTCTTATTATTTTTTTAAGGCTTCAGTGGTCAAGGGCAGACCATAAAATTCTGAAGGATGAAGAAGGATAGTAATATTTATTTTTGGTAGAAGAAATCTATTCACACTAAGTATCATTTGATTCAATACTGTTTTGTCCCAATTTTGCATACTAATAATTTATGGTCTATATCCAAGCTAAGAAGTAACTTACTCATATTCACTCAGTGTTATCAGTAATTGAAATGTTCAAATAAACAGAAATCAATATCTAAACTTTGTGGGAACCGCAAATTAAAATTTGCACATGCACACACACACACATATCATGCGCATCATTCATTTCTTTTAATTCATTATCAGTAAAAGGAAGAGTCTATTGTTTTCTCATTCACGTGATATTTAAAGGTTATTTGAGGTGATAATGTGTTGTAATTACTTGAAAAATAAATTATATTTAGTCAATTGATCTTAAAATCCTCCTGTTGAGTTTTCTTAGATTAGTAACATTGTTAATATGACCACTGTCATAAATTCCCTTCCCTACTATTGTATGGAAGACCTTTTAAACTACAGGATTTATAAGCACTGTAACTCCATTTTGGGAATGTTCTGATCATTAGGATACATTTCCTTAATTGCATTTGATCCATTGCTCCTGGTTCTGTCCTAAGAGGTCAAACAGAACAAGTTTGGTTTGTCCTCCACATAACAGTTCTTCAAACACTTGATGGAAATGATCACACTCCCCATGAATATGATCTTCTCTAGGCTAAACATATCTAATTCCTTCAACAAATCTTCAAATAACATCTACTCAAGTAGCTTCATTCTAGTAGCTTTCTTTTTACTGATTGTTTTTGGAGGGTGGAAGACAGGGCAATTGGGGTTAAGTGACTTGCCCAAGATCACGCAGCTAGTTTTGTGTTAAGTGTCTGAGGCTGGATTTGAACTCAGGTCCTCCTGACTCCAGGGTCAGTGCTCTATTCACTGCACCACCCAGCCGCCCCATACTAGTAGCTTTCTTCTGGACATTTGACAGTTTTTCAGTGTCCTTCTTAAGCCATAAGACTCAGAACTGAACACAGTATCCAGATGAGGTCATAGTACTATGAGATTATCACCTCCGTCGTCCTAGAAATATGCGTCTCTTAATGCAGCCCAAGTTTACATTAGCTACTTTGGCCACATCACAATATTTCCTCATGCTGAGCTTGTATTTCGCTAAAATCTTTAGATTATTTTCAGAGCAACTTGTGTCTAGTCATGCTTTCTCCATGTTGTACTGGTTCAATGAATTTTTCAAACCTAATTTCACATGTATCTCAACATAAGTTCATCAATCTAAATTCATGCTCTAACCTGTCATATTTCTTTTGGCTCCTGACCCTATCATCCCAGCTTCATTTCATTCACATATTTAATAAGCATGCCCTCTGTGCCTCTAAGTTATTGATAAAAAATGTTTAATAGCACAGTGCTAAGCACAGATCCCTGAGACACTCCTCTGTAAACTTATGGCCATATTGACATTGAAAAATTACAACTACTATTTATGTCTGATCAGCAATCAGTCCTAAATCCATATAATTGTGTTATCATCTAGTCCACATCTTTCCATCTTCTGCACAAGAATAATAAGAGATATATCATCAAAAGACTTTGTTAAACTCAGTAGAATTGGCCTAGAAGTGTTTATGTATCTGAGGCAGGATTTTAACTCAAATCTTCCTGACTCTAGGTCCAGTCACTTTCAAGATACCTATTCAAAATCTTAAAAAATCAATTTAGAAAAAAAACAGAGAGAACATGCAAAGAGCCAAAGAAGCATTCCAGACTTTAGACCTTTGTTTTTTAATCATTTTTAAATTTCTTCAATTGTCCTGTGAAAAAGGTGTTAAAGGTAGGATACAAGTAGGATAAAATAATATAATTAAATATGTTTGGTTGTTTCATATTTGAAAGTAGGTAGTCATAGTGGCTTACTGTCTTTAATGAGAATATTGTAAGAACTAATAGAATCATGGTATCACATGTTTAGAGTTTGAAAAGACTTTAGAGTCCATCATCTTCCCATTTTACAGATGAGATTAAATTAAGATCCAGGGACATTCAGTGATTTGTCAAAGACCACAGACATAGTAAGTGGCAGAGCCAAGATTCAAACGCAGATCATTTGGATCCAAATCTGTCACTCTTCCCATCATGCATTCCTTTCTTTACACATCTAAGAGCCCTATAGTACAATTTTCTATTGGTGGAAAACTGAATGTTTTCTCTGTATTTCACTTATACATGATAAATTGTCAAAGGTACAGGACTGAGTAGTATTCTAGGTCTCTGTCCCTGTAAGGCCATAAATATACTATAGGGAGAATTATTATACTCTTCAAAAGAATACGAATATGAATTCCCACCAGAAAGCTTCACCCCATCTTACCCACCTCTTTGTACCTGAAACTTGTAGCTTTAATTTTAAAAAAATAACTTTTGAAAGGTTTAACTGCAACAGAATTTGTCGCTGAATTATAAATGAACACAAAGAGTTTGAATCCCAATGTCCTAGCATTTTAGTTGACTAAATTTCAAATAGATGGCCAATGCAGAAACAGTTTTACTTACCATTTTGTTGTACACCCCTGTGGTTCATTTGCTAGTTCTTTGCTTGTGTGAGTAAATAGAATTGGATTTAACATGGCATAGCTGGATGCATATCTTCTTACAAGAAGTACGTCATAGCATTTCTTACTAAAAATCATAGCTAGAACGTAGCCTGCACCAAACAATAAAATATCCACATCAGTGAAATCTCAGATTCATTGAAGGGTGGCTTCATAGGAGAGTCTATAATTTATATTGGTTCATCCTTCCCAAATGATTTACTGTACAGCCTTAAAACTAGTGTAAGCCTTCTATTTCACAGTGGAAATGTTTCAGGATAAAAACACAGATGATTCAGGAAGAGGATCTCCTCACCCTAAGACTTCTTTAAAAAAAACTCTATTCTTTAATTCCTGCCACTAAGATCTTTATGCCAATTATTCATTTATTCTCCAACAGCATCTGTAATTCATCTTGTGCATACTGGGAAGTTACACAGCTTCTTTATATGTTGACATTTTAGAACTATCTAAATAATAAGATAGACTTGAAAAGTACTTTAAAGTTGAAAAGTACATTCAAAGGGTAAATCGGAAATGTGGACTTTGAACAAAAAAGTGTCATGGCAAATGAATGATGGCCTGTGAATGTTCTGGTGAAGAGGTTAGGTCTGAGTTCTCTGAAGTTCAGGATTGAGGTGACTGGCACAACCCTAGTTCAAACCACTGTTGAAACTATATTGGATCCTTGAGAGTAGTGTTATTCTAGACATGTATTTTATGGAACATATCTGCCTAAAAAGTGGTTTAAAGTCTCCTTGAGGTTGATTTACAATATCGATTTTGTTATATTCAATGTCTAAATGTTTTGTTATATTTAATGTCTAAATTTTAGCTCTTTTGAGCAAGGGTTCTTTAACTTTTTTGTGCCATGGACCCTTTGGCAGTTCAGTTAAACCTTTGGATCCCTTCGCAGAATAATGTTATTAAATGCACAAAATAAAATACATCAGATTACAAAGGAAAACCAAGGCTAGTGAAAATGAAGATGTATTTTTCCCCATACAAATTCATGAGCCACCTGAAATCTTGCCACAGTCTCCTTGAGGGCTTAATAGACCCCAAGTTAAGAACACCTGTGATAGAGGAAGACTCTTATAATACCAAAGTACTTATGTGAAAACAATATAAAAAGAATATCCTAATGTAAAAAACTCTTAATGGTAGAGGACTGTCATAAAAGATGAAATATGAAAGCTTCCACTAGCGTAGATGAGACTATGTCTCATGCGTTGTAATAATGTAACAATAACATTCAATAGCAATTAGAATTTGTAAACACAGAAGAAAAACATTTTATGATATAAACACTTATTTTTAAACATTGAGACGCTAAAGCATCCCAGCAAAATATCATTACTCTATGGCTGAATTATATCTCTTTACCATGATATTCTGGTGGCCAATCTAAAGGAATAATTAACAGCTCACACATAACACTTCAAAATTTGAAGAGATCTTTACGTGCTTTATCTCATTTGACCCTCACAACAACCTGTGAGATGACTCCCACATATTCTTATCCAAGCTTTAGAGATGAGGAACCCAAGTCTCAGTTATCTAATTTGCCAGTAGTCACATAGTTAGTACAGGTTGGAGACCCTACCCTCCTTTGACTGAAAGTCACTCTTTCCACTATACTTCCCCACAGAATCATCCCATTATAAACATTTTCATGTATTAGGATAAAAATAGAAAATGAACCAGCTCCTTCAGTCTACATGTGAGTGAATATTCATGTATATGGAGTGGGGGGGATGGGGAACAAACAAGATTGATATAGTACTTAATATATGCTAAGTAATTATCTTATTTGAATGTTGTTGTGTTTTTTTTTCTTGGATTGTTCTACATCGTAGTTGTCCTTTGGCTTTGGAGACCTTTAAGAATATCTCAAGAAGAAAAAGTACAGTTATGTTTATGATGCTCCAGAAAAGAGTTTCTTTTTTTTCTAACAATTTTCTATTTTATTATTAATTTTTTATTTGTTTTCTTGTTTACATCATTAATTTTAATGAGATTTTTGAATTACAAATTTGCTCCCCATCTTTCCCCTACCCCAACCCCAAAACAGCAATCCCACTGTAAAGCCCCTCCCCTGATCTGCTCTCTTACTTTCTTGTAGGGCAGGGAGGGACTCCCTACCCCAGCCCCTGTATATCTTAATTCATAGTTTCAGGTATTGCAGAATTTAAATTTTAGATTCTTTCCATTCCTCCCTTGTCACCCACCCCCACTGGAAGAACAATCAATTCAATACAGGCTGTGGTTGTGAGATTATACAGGACATCTTCATAGTGGACATATTGTGACAGTGATATTATGTCCCTCCTTCCTATCCCTCCCCCCCTTGTTCTGTTCTCTACTCTGTCCCTGTCCCTTTCCTGAACTGTGTGCTTCCAGCATCCCTCCCCCAGACCCTGTCCTCCCCTCTGTCATCTCTCCTCTCATCCCCATGCCCCGTACTCTCCTGTGTGGCATGATGCCCAGTTTAGCATTTATGACATTTCTTCCCTAAGCCAGATTCAATGAGAGTAATTGGAAGTAAAGTTGGAACAGTTATCCTTTGCCTCTTCTATGTGGGATAATTAACCCCATTTTCTCTCTCCCTTTCTCCTCTCATTCTAGTCCTCTCCTACCTCAGAATTTCGCCTTTTAAAGTATCATCCCTTCATATTCAGTTCATCCTATACCTTCTATATACACATATACACTCATGCTCAGATATGTATTCATACACATATATAGCCTCCTATTTAGACATATGTAAGTGTACTTATATATACATTTGTATTCCCCTCCCCTATCCTCATACTCAGAACAGTTTCCTAAGTTACTATTATTGTTTTTCCATATTGGCATGTAAATAATTAAAATTTGATAAGTTCCTTATGGTTTTTTTTCCCATGTTTACCTTCTCATGCTTCTTTTTTTAAATTTTATTAACTTGTTTGT
>JAQQSW010018005.1:0-11341 GCA_028646575.1 Pseudocheirus occidentalis | reverse complement strand
TGTAACAGTTTAATAGTATCTTGGTTGCTCATAAAGTCATTAGCTTCTACTTGCTGCACTCTAATTCTGAAGGAATTATTCTCTTCAGAATGCTTTTGAGATTCTTTTTTCATCTGGGAAATTCGACTTTTTAAGGCATTCTTCTCCTCATTGGCTTTCTGGGCCTCTTTTGCCATTTGAGATAATCTATTCTTTAAAGTGTTGTTTTCTTCAGTCAGGTTGTTGACTCTCTTTTCATGATTTTCTCAAATCATTCTCATTTCTCTTTCCAATTTTTCCTCCACTTCTCTTATTTGGTTTTCAAAGTCCTTTTTCAGTTGATGTATAGCTTCTAGGCATTCTTCAATTTTCTTGGAAGCATTTGTTGTGGGAGTTCTGAGTTCTGGGCTCTCTTCCTTCGGTTCCATGCTTTGACCCTTTTTATCCCTAAAAAAGGATTCTAGAGTTTTTGTTTTGCTTCCTCTTCCTCATGTTGGCCAGTCAATTAATTGGTTGTTTTTTTTTTTTTTGGTCTATGAAACTCTGCTCCCAAGGGGGGAAGCTCTGTTCCAAATCGCTGGGGTTTTCCCAAGTGCCGGAGCTATTAGGGGGGTGTTGCAAGACCCCCCCAGCTTTGGCCTGCTGAAAGTGCACCCCAGGACCACCACCGAAGACCACGATCCGGATCCCGGCCACTCAACGTGAGAGCACTTGGCCCTGATCAATCGATTCAGCCCCCCTGTGGAGTCCGCAGGCCAGGGGCTCTGAAGCAGCCTGGTGGCGGCCGCTGCTGGTTCCAGCAGTTCCCCTCCCCCACTGCTTCCTTTCCAGGGGGCAGATTGGCGGAACTGCTTTACCAGCCCCAAATTAATTTTCAAAATTTCACTTTCACTAACTGGTCTCTGAGGACTTGAAGATTCCCTTAGGCAAGTGCTTTAGATTTTCTTTGAAGTAGAGGCTTGGGAGGGTCACTCCTCTAGGCAGCCCTGGGGCCTAGCCTGGCCACAGGGCTGCAGTTTTGGGCTGGTGGTACTCTGCTCCGCTGTGGTGTGAGCTGCCCCTCTCCCCTCCCATTCCTCAGCCTTGGCAGATGTGGAGGTGCTGGAGGCTGTAGATCTCTCCTGCAGACTGGCTCAGGTGCATGCTCGGCTCAGCTCAGCCAGGCTACTTCCCACTGCCCCAGGCCTGGCCATGGTCTCGGCTTCAGGCTGTTCCAGCCTCTGTTCCTGCCGCAATGAGACCCTGCTGCTGAGCTGCCTTCAGTGAGAGATGTGTTCTCTGTATTTTTGTGTGAGTCTGAGAGTCCTAGGCTTTGTGTGGGCTCATATTTTATGGGTGCTTAGGGTGGCGGTGTGGGAGCTGCTGGACCTGGCTGCTTCTACGCTGCCATCTTCTGTTCCCCTCTGGAATATATTCAAAACATTCAGGAAATATTATAGGAACTTGAAAACTCCTGTTCCCCTCTTTTCTATGGCCCCCTAGAACAAACACTATGCGTTGCCTTTCTCATTTTATGTTTCTTGAGTGCAACTTTCCCCCCCTAATTTCTATATCATAGAAAATTTAGTATGACCCCCAAAGCCACAAATATATCACTTTCTGCAAATGGTGGATATGGTCAAGGAAGACAATAGCCCTTCAGGAGAGACAGTAACTGTTGCCTTGAAGTGAATATGCAGTGTAATCACTATGACCCAAATTTCTAGCCACATTAACTGCATATGCAAGCAGGAGGATCATTCCAAAAATGATCTGTCTTTTAGTGTCAATGTTAGTGGTCACTTTGTCTTAAAGTAGGCTACCTTATCCCTAGTGAACAGCATGAGAGCATATCAATGATGTCATCAGCAACTATTCCCTAGTTACTGGAACCTAGCCTAAATAGAGTCTATCAGAAGTATTATTGGCAACCTTTTATCCACAGAGAGCTGGTTCCCTGGTTAGATAACTTTTCAAACCACTTAAGTGAAAGGCACCACTAAATGTTATGTATATAAATCTGGAATTGTAGAAAATGGAAACTGACTTTACTCTATATCCTAGAAATCTGTCTACTATTTGTATAAACTAAGAAGGTAAAAGTCAGAATCAAATGCATAGTATATTCCAGAATATCAAAATATTCATAGCAGTAATCTATGGATACAATATGATGCATATTATAAAGTAGAAGGGAAAGATCAGTAATTGGATATATATGATCTGTAATAAGCCAGTAGGTTCTGTGGAGGTAGGGGGAAAATTGTGGGCCCACATGAGTTTGAGAATGGCTAAAAAACAAAAACAAAAAACAAAGAAAAGTGAAATAAGCAGAAACAGAAGAATGAGACACATAATGACAACAACAGCTTTAAGAAAAAGCTTATTAAATGGTTGCCAGATTCTGAATAGTTGGGGGCAAGGGAAACAGTGATTCTCTTGCATGACAGATAATAAAGTTTACCTCCCTCTTTAACTCAGAAGAAAGAAGACTAGACTATGAGGGAAGAACACTATATAATTAGTCAGTTGTAGTTACAGTACTAAGTGCTTTTGCTAAGGTATTTTCCTTTGTTTTTAGGGGAGGGATAAATGGGACAGGAGAGGTGATGTTCCAGAAATAACTGTGATAGAAAGACAATTATTTCCCCTGAAATGACTGATATATTGTAATGGTAATGGTAATTTGAATATCTTCCCTGCCCCTTAATAAGACTGGGGAATTTGAAGACTTTTCTTGCTTTGAAAATAAACTCTGCCACCTAAGAGGTTGAATGTGGTCACATGGAGTCTATGGGAGGAGTTTGCTGAAGGGTGGAACAGAACCCACAGGAAGCTGGGAGTCAAAGCCAGAGAGATGGTGGGAGAGAGAGGATGCTCAGGTAAGGACATAGATGGGTTGTGAGTAAATGCTGATCTAATGTGTTTTGTAGAAAGGCTAAAGGATGCTGTCTGTGACTTTCTGTTGTTATGGCTTATTAAATTCCTCGCTGCTATGATGGAATCAGCTTACTGGTTTTGGGATTTGGTTTTCTGGTATATGAATAAATCTTTTGGTGCTAGCACAGTTTCTTTGATCTACTTTTCTAAAGGAAAACAACTCAAAAAAGGTTAACAACCTTACTTTCATCAAACATATGTCATTTACCTGGTTCAGGGGAAAAAGTCAGCACCCTGAACTTCAGAGAAAATACAAACAGAAGTTACAAGCAGACAAAAATACAAACAGAGAAAATAACACAATAAAGTAGAACAACAGACAGGGCTTCCAGCTGTCTGACCATTACTTCCATACCTAGTTAGTGACCAGAGAGAGAAAGAGCATCCAGGTTTTCAAAGCCAGGGGGATCAACAGCTACCCAGAGTCTCATCTGGCCAAATCATACAACTCTCAAAGTGAACCCCAAAGCAAAACCTTGCCTCAGAGGTATATATAGCCTTCTCCTGGATCAGAGAACATCACAACCCTCATGACCCATTTGACTAAAAAGTCAAAAATTGTGCCTTCCTGAAAACAAGCCTCCCCCCATAGGCTCCATATGACTACATTCAGCCTATTAGCAGGCAGAGTATATTTTCAAATCAGGGAAATTAAATTCACTTAGGCTTGTTAAGGGGGTGGAGAAGATCTTTAAATTTCCATTACAATTACATATATAAGGACAAAAATATATCAATATAATACATATTACAAAGTGTAAGGAAGAGATAAGTAATTGGATACATTATATCAATAATAAGCTAGTAAGTTGTGTGAAACTCAATGTGAATTTGTCCTACCTAATAATATGAGATTTGCTCATTTCTTTCTCTAGAATCTAGAGACTCTGGAAATGGTCACCTTTTGGAGCAATTATGAGATTTATACTATTTTCATAATACAAACTCTTATTATTATGTTTTAATTTGGGAAATCCAAACAAAACCCCTTAGAGCAGCAGTTCTCAACCTGTGGGTCACGACCCCTTTGGGGGTTTAATGACCCTTTCACAGGAGTCACAGGGGTCACCTAAGACCATTGGAAAACACATATTTCCAATGGTCTTAGGAACTGAGACACTGTTTCTCTATCTGTCTCCAGATGGGTCCACATGCAGATACACCCATATATGAGTATTAAAGGATCACAGAATTAAAAAGGTTGAGAACCACTGCCTTAGAGGGAGGATTCTCAGTAATTTTTAACATTATAAGGGGGCTCTAAGGTTGAAAACTTTGAATAATGAGGTACCAGAATAAAGTGTGTATATGTATGTGTATATGTATATATGTGAGAGACAACAAGAGACAGATACAGAGACAGAATCAGAATGAAATAGAGATAGATATTATTGTATAGTGGAAAGAGCAGATCACCTGAATTTATAGGACCTGTTATTGCTAACTGTGTTATTTTGAGCAAGTCACTTAATCTCTGTGAGTTTCAGTTCCTCATTTGCAAACTAATAGGTGTTGGATTAGATAGCCTTTTATGCCTTTTCCAATGTTCACAGATCCTGAGACAGATGCAAAAAGACCCAAGAGATCATCTAGGTTTGAAGGGAAGAACCACATGTTGTTGGTAGGTGGTGGCTAAGTGAAGACATCAAGATGATTAACTTTACCTCCTGAACCTAAGGCTTATACTTCTCTGATGTTCTGATTCTTAAATATTTTCAGTTATATTTTGGTGGTGATAAATATGTGATGAGTCAGGTATATCTCTTTTTTTAGGTGTGGCCAATGCAATACCCACAGCAGCTGCTATGAATATACAGGCATATTTCTAGGTTTGAATCACAAAATGTAACAGACTCTTGTCTTTGAAGACAAAACCAAGATATTTATTCATATACTAGAAAGCCAAATCCACCATGATAATAAAGAAGTTGATACACATTACCAATGCAGAGAATACCACCATCCCCAAGCCTTCCCTATGTCAGGCCTCCCCACAAATGAGCCCCCTGAGGCATAATGCCCCCTTTTTCACCCACCTAGCTATTCCACCTCTCTGCTTCCTCTCCCTCTCTCCTTCTCAGCTCCATCTCTTTCTCTGACTTTTGTTGTACCTGTTTCTACCCTACTCATTGGGCAAACTCCTCCCATCACAGGCTCCATGTGACTCAGACTCAAAGCAGGTCACATAGGCCTATTAATGGGAAAGAAAGATCTTCCCATTCCATTAACACTACAGTGTGTATAGACATACATACACGCATACATACATACACACATACATACACAAACACGAATACACACCATATATGTATATACGTATATCTGTTGAGATGATAAGTAAGGGGACTATATTTATAATATAGCTAATTATTTCTGTTGTTGAGGCTATATAATTTTTTGTTTCCTAGAAATCTATGTTTTTAACCCCTCTTTCTTACTTCTTAGACTTTCAGTGGTTTTAGCTTATTTCCTTATATTTTCCAGACACTCACTTTCAGACTTTTTCCCTTTTATAGCCATTTTTCCTTAGGTTGGCCTTAAAGGCATGTCTGACTCTTCTTGTTGGAGAATTTAATTTTTTTCCCAGCCTTGGTCCCTTCCTCTAGTAACTTCTTGGGGAATGGACCTGGGCTCAGCTGGATACCAGTCTTCTTTCCTTCAGGCTACTATAGCTCCTCATGCTGCCTATCTCACCCCTAATTCATTCCCCCTGCTAACTCTCTTGATTTTTAGTTCTCAGAACTAGTTCATAAGTCCAGACAAACCATAGAAGGGAAAGTCCTGAATGTGTCACAAAGGGCAAGATAGTAACTGGATTATAATTCCTAAGTAAGTATGGAGGTGGGTCTGGGTACTGTGCTGAATTAGTGCCAGCTAATTGATTACACCCACTATTCACACAGAAATATGTCACATTATTGTGCTTCATGGTCTCTTGTTCTTTGGAGACAGTCCTAATCCCTTTACTACAAATATATATTCCTTTTTTTTCTGAGATAGTTGGGAATGGAGATGTCTAGACTTGCATATAAATATTAACATTACGTGAAACAATTTTCAATAGAAAGCTATCCTATTCAGATTTTTGATCCCAAAGAAATATATTTTTCTTATCAACCCTCATTAGGTACTCTATTTTCCCTAGTCAAGAGTCCATTGTTCCTATATTTTAAGCAGTGGTAAAGGCAGCTACTTGATGCAAGGGATAGAGCATTGGACTTCAAATCGGGAAGACATCTTCATGAGTTCAAATATGATCTCGGATACTTTCTAGCTGTGTGACCCTGGACAAGTGACTTAGCCCTGTCTGCTTCAGTTTCCTCATCTGGAAAATGACCTGGAGAAGGAAATGACAAACCACTATAGTATCTGTTCCAAGAGAACCTCAAATTGGATCATGAAGAGTCAAACATGACTGGTAAGATCTCAACAAAACCAATAATTTAAGATGATAGATTTTGGAGCTAGAAGTAAGTTAAAACCTATTGAGACCAAACCCTTTATTTTATAAATTAGGAGATTGAATATCAAATAATTTAGATGATGTTCCCATTGCATCTTGCAGGTAGTAAGTGGAAGAGGCTGATTTTCTAATGGTTTGGACATATTATTTGTAAACTACTTACTTGAAGAAGGTGGAGTATAATGTTACACTGAAAGTAAAAGTAACACAAGTTATTTATTTCAAAGGAAGGCCAGCAAAGAGTCTATTAGAAACATCAAAGAAATGTAAACAACAGTTACATCTAAATCTTTTTTCACTAAGATGTTGAGTACTCCTATTTTAAATATTATTCCCATTGAGACACAATTAGAACAAAAAATAAAATTTTGTATTGTAAAAACTGCATGGAAATGGAAGTAAATACAGCTACCCAATACCAGTGAGTATAGCATACCTATTTAGGGGCTATCTGCTGAGAATTCTCATGGTCCACATTTCTAAGGACACTGATTATCATATGTTTAATAAAAATATTTCTTTTCCTGAAAGCACAGTGAATTGTCTTCCAATGTTATCTAATTAGTTGTTTGGTTTTTTTTAAGCCACATATCAGAAGCATGTAGAGGTTTAGGATTTTCTTTTCATTCCAATATAACATAAAAATAAAAATAAAAATCTTCTAGATAACAGCAAGAATACAAAGAAAACAACAATAACTTCATAGTTTCAATCTTGTCTCAAAGGAAAACAGACAACTCACTTCCAATGTTGGGTTATCATGAATTCAAAACTAGTTATTTTTAAGAAAACACAAAATATGTTATTGGTAGCAAATATTATTGTCATAGTATATATTGTAACAACAGAACATTTAAAAATGTTTTAGTGTAATAAAAATATTCATTGGTCTCAAAAGGATTTTTAGAATAAAAATTTTTAGACTATCAAGTTAAAAATGGCAACTCAAAAATAATCTAAATGCATATTATAATATAAAATTTTGGCTTGGGTTGTGGGTTAAGTCAGCACTGGTAATGTGTTTTGAGTCTTATTTTCCGCATCTATAAATGGGCAAAATCATACTTGGGTTACTAACAAAGTAGTAAGCTTCTGCAAATCTTAGCATGGTGTAGAGATATACATTGGGCAGCTAGATGGCTGAATGGATAGAGTACTAGGCCTGGCATCAGGAAGACTTGAGTTCAAATTGAGCTTCAGGCACTTACTAGCAGGGTGACTCTGGGCCATTTATTTAACTGACTCAGTTTTCTCATCTATAGAATGGGGCTAAGAATTCCACCTACCACCCAGGGTAATTGTGAGTGTCAAATGACATAACAATTTTAAAGAACTTAGCACAGCGTCTGGCAAATAATAGGAATCATAAATTTTTCATCATCTTCATCAAGATAATCTATATTAGGACTAGTGAGAAGCAGCATGGGAGAGTAGAAGGAAAAATCAATCTCCTAGTTAAGAAGACCTGATTTCAAATGCTACCCTGATACAAGCTGGCATTGTGACCTTACACAGCTAAACTGAGCAGTGGATGGAGTTCTGAAGTAGGAAGGCCTGATAACAAATCATGCCTTAATCATTTACTATTTTTTGTGACTGTGGGCAAGCCATTCTTCCCCCCGCCTCTTTTCCAGCCTCAATTTCTACATACTATAAAAGCTACCTTATAGTATAGTCATCATTATTCTTATCACTATTACTGCTGCAGCTACCACCACCAGTATTCTAAATTATTCTCTCTAATACTGTTAAGTTGGAAAACTCCTATGTAAATGAAATCACATCTCTAGACCATTTTCTCTAAGTCATATACCCTAACACTATCTAGAAATACTTATCCTAAAATTCATGATATTAAAAAAATGTTTTCTCTTTCTAATACTTAACTGATCTATTTAAAGTTGTAACTATTTAAAAATGGGAAAAATACAACAATTTTACTTTTGCAGTGAAAATATCTTCCTTTATTTATCACAGCAGTTTGACAATTGTGCATTAAATCAGAGGAGTCTCAAAATTGTTTAGACCTCATTGCTTCTCAGCCCATTAGTATCCTGTGAAAATGAGGACCTAATGAGAAGGAGGAAGCCATTTAGATCTTAAGGGCATGTAGCAAGAGCCAAGTCATCACTAGCATCGGGGTCTGTTTGGATACTAGAGACATGTATCTTGGTCTTAAAAGAGTCCCTGTGCTTTTTTGTTAAATATAAGAAACAGAGGTAGTTTTTCTTAAAACAATGGCATCAAACTACTTTTTTCTGATTTTTTTTAAGTAAAAATCATATGAAATGTTTTACACTTCTCAGAAATGATTATTGCCTTGTGGGTACACATCTTTTTCCTAGATCTACTAAAAAACTTGAGCCCCCTTATATGACAACACAAAGTAATACATGTGGATTTATTACTCCCCAGTGAGATCTCTTAACAAAGCTATCAGAACTACATGGAAAAGTTAACTTAGTACTCCTAAATATTGTCTGCCCAGGTTATTTCTGCCCAATGTAAGCAAGCAGTGAAGTTTTATTCATCTAGCCATGATTCCAACCCTAGGGTTTCCTGGGATCCAGTGGAATGTTCAATGTACTCCAAGAACTGAACAACCTTTGAAACCAATAGTTGTAAACAAAGACAGTGTAAATATTATTGAACATAAGGAAGAATAACATTCATCATATTTTATTATTCTGAAACTGACAAATATCAAGTAAAGTTGCATTTTCATATGAATAGTAGAGCAGAAAAAAAGGAGTTGTTTAGAAAACTGTGTCTCTATTATGCATAGGTTGCTTTTATTTTTGAGTGCATTAATGAATTTTAAATGTCTCAAAGTCCATTACTTTTTTTCCTTCCTAATTTCAACCTTAGTCTTTTTCCCAACAAATTAATTTATATATTTTCTTGTTTACATCACTCATTTCCACAAGATTTTGAGTTACAAATTTTCTCCCCATCTTTCCCCTACTCAACACCTCAAAACAGCCATCTCACTGTATAACCACTGCCCCAATCTGCTCTCTCCTGTGTCCTCCCCCAATACCACTCTGACTTTCCAGTAGGGGAGGAAGGATCTTCCTACCCCAGTGCCTGTATATCTTAGTTCCCAGTTGCATGTAGTTAATAATAATAATAATTATAATATATATACATATATTTTTAATATTTGATTATAGAACTTTAAATTCTAGATTCTTTCCTTTCCTCCCTCAACACCCACCTCCACTGAAAGGACAAGCAATTCAATATGGACTGTACGTGTGTAATTATGCAGAACATCTCCACAGTGAACATATTGTGAGAGAGTGATTATATGTCCCTCCTTCCTATCTCACTCTGTCTGTTATTCTATTCTCTACCCTGTCGCTGTCCCTTTACAGAAGTGTGAGCGTCCAGCAACCCTCCCCCCCCACCCTGCCATCCCATCCATCATCAAATCTCTCATCCCCATTCGCCCCTCTCCTGTGTGGAAAGATACCCAGTTTAGAGTTTATCATTCCTTCCCTAAGCCAGATTCAATGAGAGTAAGTTTGACCCTTTCCCTTTTCCTTCCTGTCCTTCCCCTCCATTGTAGCAATTATCCCTTGCCTCTTCTATATGTGATGATTAACCCCATTCTGACTCTCCCTGTCTCCTCTCATTCTAATCCTCTCCCACCTCAGAATTTTACCTTTTAAAGTATTGTCCCTTTCTATTCAATTGATCCTTTACCCTCTATTTACACATATAAAAATACTCAGATATATGTTCATATGCAAATATAAACCCTCCTATATAGACATATGTATATGAATACGAATATATACATTTGTATTCCCTTGACCTATCCTCATACTGAGATAAGTTTCATAAGTCCCAATTATTGTTTTTCCATGTTGGCATGTAAATAGTTCAACTTTTATTAGTTCCTTATTATTTCTTTTCCATGTTTACCTTCTCATGCTTCTTGTATTTGAGTGTCAAATTTTCTTTTCAGTTCTAGTTTTTTCAGCAAGAATGTTTGAAATGCCACCTCACTGAATGACCATATTTTCTCCTGGACCATTGTACTCCGTTTTGCTGGATAGGTGATTCTTGGTTTTAATCCTCACTCCTTTGATCTCTGGAATATCATATTCCAGGCCCGTTGATCCCTTAATGTAGAAGCTGCTAGGTTCTGGGTTATCCAAATTGTATTTCCACAGTATTTAAATTGTTTCTTCTTGACAGATTGTAATATTTTCTCCTTGATCTGGGGACTCCAGAACCTGGTAATAACATTCCTAGGAGTTTTTTATTGGGGATCTTTTTCAAGAGGTGATAGGTGAGGGGGGTGGAGAGCCAAGATGGTGGCATAGAAGCAGCAAAGCCCTGCAGCTCCCACACAAACACGCTAAAAAACTCATAAAATGGGACTCTAAACAGATTTTCAAGCTCCAAAACTCTCCAAAAGACAGAAAGCACATCTGTTGCTACAGGCAGCTCAGCAGGTGGGGCTCTTCGCAGAAGTTTGAGAGCCAAGGCCGAAACACCGGCCTGGTCAGGCCCTGGGGCATAGGGTGGGGAGCCTCATTATAGGAGAGCGGATCAGCTGCACTGGGGTCACAGTTACGACATTTATCAGGCCAGAAGAAAAAAAGGCTAAGAGAAACGTCAGTAGATTTTGCTAACTAGGGAGGAGAAGAGCAGGTTCAGCCAAACTGCTCCCAGGGCAAGGAAGCAGTGGGAGGCGTCTGTAGCAGCAGGAACAAAGCAGCAGTGGCCTCCACTGGGCTGCTTCAGAGCCCTCAGCCTGCAGTTAGCAGGGGGGCTGAGGCAATCCATCAGGGCCAAGGGCCCTTGTGTTGAGTGGCCTGGATCTGGATCATGGTGTTGAGTCCTGGGGTGCACTTTCAGTGAGCCAAAGCTGGGGGGTGGGGGCTGCAGCATCCCACTAATATCTCCAGCAGCTGTGAGGGCCCCAGTGATTTGGGACAGAGCTTTCCCCTCCAGGAAACAAAGTTC
>JAQQSW010018004.1:0-11341 GCA_028646575.1 Pseudocheirus occidentalis | reverse complement strand
CATGCCCAACTCCATAAGACGTACACCAGTTCTTTTTTCTTTTTATTAACAAACTGGTTTGCTTGGGAAATGGAAATCTATTGAATTAACACTGCCACAATTCAATACATTTAACATGGAATACAATTTAATTCTACTCTACTCTCTTGGGATAGAGATCCAATCCATTCAACTAGTATTTTCTTGACTTCTTCTATGTACAAGACCCTGTATTTTTCACTGTGGCAGCTAAAAAGAGGGAAAAAAACCCTGTCCTTTCTCTTATGTAAACAACTATGGTCTAAAGTAGAATGGGGTGAGGATATAGGGGAGGTTCAAAGTTCTTTGTGAAATCTAGGAAATCCTTAGCCAGGGTATATTTTGCTCTTATTCTCTATCCATCTTCTCTATAGCCTCTACTAAGTTGCTGCTTAGGGGGCACCCTTCCCTACTCCAGCTTTCCAGTTTCTGTAATCATAGAATATGATGCAATCAGCTCTGCTATTGTTCTGGCATGGGGTGGATCAGTCTAATCCTCAGGAACTCCCCTTATTGGGTCCTTAACTTGCCAAATTAAAATGCCCTTCCATACATACATACTTTGGGAGAGAGGAGACAGAGACAGATAGACAGACAGAGACAGAGAGGAGGAGAGAGACAGAGACAGAGAGAGTCAGAGAGAGAGAGGAAGAGGGCCTTCCCAATTAGAATGTAATATTCTTAAGAGTGGAAAATGTATTTGTTATTGTATTTGTATCTACAGTGCTTAGCAGGGTGCTAGGCACATAGTAAACCCTTAGTTAATGCCTTTTAAAAGATTCATTCATTGAACTGGGAGGGTCAGAAAAGGATTCATGAAGAAGGCTGCATTTGAACCTCCTTCCTCCACCTGCCTCACCCCAAGCATTTTACTCATCATTCCAAGCCCTTGTGCTTGGAATTATTCCATTATAGCGTCACTCCTTTAAGTGAAGACTCTGTCACCTGTGAAAATGGAAATCCCTCCAGGATCTATCACATAGTAACAAGAGAGGCAGTGAATAGTAGTAGAATATACTCTAGACTTGCAATCAGGAGAACAGAGTTGACATCCTGACTCCACTTCCTAGCTACGTGACTATCAGACAAGCCATGCAATCTCTCTGAGACTCGGTTTTCTCCTTTGTAGAATTGGAGAGCTTGATTATTTGATTGCTAAAGTCCCTTGAACTCAGAGATTTATATATGTACTGGTGATTTGTTTTCTTTTTTCTGTGGAATTGCAAGTAATCTAGTTGGCTTTGTTAAGTGGGCCAGTAAATGAGATGAATGGACATCATTAAGGGATTCCAAAGTGGTGTTGGAACAAGCTGTCACTGACTTTACTCAAGTTCCTGGTTCTCCTTATTGGAGTTCAAGAGAGGGATGAAAACCATGCACACTTTTCTAGTCTGTCTTTGGTACCCAAGGATAAAGGCTATTTCCTGAAATTATAACCTTTTAGCAACTTTTCCCCAGGCTTGGAATAGATTAGCTGTCAGTTCTCAAACAATTGAGCAATTAGAAGGCCCATTCAGGAGCTGCTGTATTGAGCTAGCAGGTTTCCTGTAGCAGTGTTCTTCAGTCCCTGTGCTGATGTTGGTACCATCTCAGAACAGCTGGATGAGTCATCTGTGGAATGCTAAAGAAATCATTTCAGGAAAGGATTTATCAGAGGACTTAGCCATCGCTATTGGTTTAGAAGTTAAAGGATAATGTTAATAATAGATCTGCAAGGACAGTATCTATAAGAATTTTTTTTCTTCTTCCTACTCACAACTCAGGTGAGCCAAGGTACCAGTTAGTTCAAGTGGTTGGGCTTCATACAAGGGAGGCTAACTGAATCTCAGATTGTTGTAAGTGATTCTAGTCAGTTATGGTTGGAAAAAATTCTTAAGTTAACATTCAGCAAGCATTTATTAAATACCTACTATGCGTCAGATACTGCTAACCACTGGGGATACAAAGAAAGCAAAAAGACAGCCCCTGCCCTTGAAGAGCTGCCTAAAAGGGAAACAACATCCAAACAACTGTGTATAAACAAGCTGTAAAGAGGACAAATTGGAAATAATTAATAGAAGGGAAATTCTGGAATTAAAGGAGATCAGGAAAAACTTCTTGCAGAAGCTAGGATTTTAGGAACTTAAAGAACATTTTAGGAACTTAAAGAACATTTCAAGGCAGAGATGAAAAGAAGGAACGTTTCAGACATAGGGAGCAGTCAGTGAGAATGTCCTTTGTAAGGAAATGGAATGTCTTGTGTGAACAAGAAATCAGCCAGTGTCACTGTGTTGCTGTATCAGGATATGTGGGGAGGACAAAGGTATGAGGAGACTAGTTAAGAAGGAGGGGGTCAGCTTATGAAGAGCTTTGAATGCTAACTGGCAGATTTTATATTTGATCCTTGAAGTGATGTGACCTACTGGAATTGATTGATTAATGGCTACGTGTGTGGTGATTTACATGGTTAGACTTCTGCTTTAGGAAGATCAGTTTGATCTGTGTGGAAGGTGGATGTGGAAAGAGACTGGATTCAGAGAGAACAGCCAGAAGGCTATTGTGATAGTCCAGGCATGAGATGATGAAGGCCTGTACCAGGGTTGTGGCATTTGTGAGAGGAAAAAAATAGGGGGACATATATAAAAAATGTTATGAACGTAAAACCAACAGGACATGGTAACAGATTGGAGATGAAGGGTGAAAAAGGGAGTTGAGGTTGTGAGCCTGGGTGACAGGGGCAGTAGATGGTGGTGACCTTGGCAATACCAAGAAAGTTCAGAAGAGATGAGGGTTTAGGGAAGGGATAATGAGTTTACTTTTGGATGCATTGAGTTTAAGATGTCTGCAGAACATCCAGATATTCTGATAAGACATAACATAAGATATCTGATAGTTAGAAGTGAGTCTAGAATGTAGGAGACAAGTTAAGGTTGGATAAGTTTGATCTGAGATTCATTGACATAAAGACAATAATTGAGTCCCTGGGTATTGATGAGATCGCTAAGTGAAACAGAGGGGGAGGGGACACCAATGGTTAGTAGACACGATCTGAATGAAGATCCAGGAAAGAGACTGAGGAGTGGCCCCACAAATAGGAAACTATTAACAAAATATTAATCTGAGCTAATAATAACGCATATTTATGTAGCATTTTTTTGTTGTTGTTCAGTCATTTTAGTCATGTCAGACTCTACATGCTCCATTTAGGGGATTTCTTGGCATGGTAAGTGCTTAATAAATACTTGTTTGATTATATAATTCTGTGTTCTTTCACACTCCTGTGAAACAGATAGTACAAGTATTATTTGTTTCCATTTTAAAGATGTGGAAACTGATGTTCTGAGAAGTTAATTTCCCCATAATTACCTCAGTAGGATGTGTTTATGACAGGATTTGAACCCAGATTTCTCTTAACTCCAAGTCTGTCCCTCTGGTCACTCTACAATATTGCCTGTGTCTAACCGATAAATAATTTATAGTCTCAGTTTCGTGGTCTTAGAAGTGCTGTTGACTTCCTTTTTCTGGGTCTTGACTTCCTCATTTAAAAATGAGTGTTGGATGAGAAAGTCTCCAAGGTTCATACAACAGTTTGTTTAAGGAAAATAACCCACAGAAGACCATAAGAAACAACATTAGAAGTCAAAAGCTAAAACTGAATTCCTGGGGAAAGCCATTATACGGACAGGATATGGGAAGACCATAAAGAAGAGGACATTTGATTTGGGTTTTCATTTATGGACAGGAATTCAATAGTCTAAAAGGGAGGAGGACATTCAAAGCATAGGGAACATCACACATTTGGGGGACAGAATCAAGTTATTTGACTGATGTGTAGATGACCTATGATTAGGTGATTTCTAAGGCCCCTTTTATCTCTAACATTCTACATTTCTGCTAATTTTTATGTAGCATAGTTAAAGAATTAGATACTTTAGAGCAGGACTTAAAATACTTAGGCTCAATATGAACCTTTTGTTCCATTTTAATTATTATTAACCTCTTCATTTGGGTATCTAAGTGGCACAGTGGATAGAGTGTCAGACCTGTAGTCAGGACAACTCGAGTTCCAATCCAGCCTTGGACACTTAAAAGCTGTGTGACCCTGGGCAAGTCCCTCTACCCTGTTTGCCTCAGTTTCCTCATCTGTAAAATGAACTGGAAAAGGAAATGGCAAATTGCTCCAGTATCTTTGTCAAGAAAATCCCAAATGGAGTCACAAAGAGGCTACCATGACTGAATAAAAACAACCTTCTTCATTTAAAACTGGATTTTTTCTACTCTGATTTAAAGAAAAAAACTTTTAATTCTTCTCCCAATGTTTTAGGCATCAAAAACTCCTGGACTTGTATAGGTTAACAGTGTGTAGCTATTTTTTCTGCATATGTATGAAACATAAAGTTTTGACTTCTACCCTGTAGGGTATTTCCAGTCCCACTGTCATTTTCAGGAGCAACAACTGACCTATACCCTGCAGTGTCTTCCTTTTCACAACATGAGATGTATCTCTGCCTGAAATTACTTATTGAGTATCTTGAGAAGTAATTCACCTAAATGGTTCATGGTAGTAGCAACCACAGTGCCAAGATCACAGACAATAGTGGACATGGGCACTGGGACAGGGAATCAGCACCCTGGGTGGTTCTGTTACCAATTAGCTGTGTCTCTCATCTCTTCAGGACTCAGTTTCCACCCTTGCAAAACAGTGGGGTTGCATTGGATGTCTAAGATCCTACTTAACTCTGAAAGTCTGTTGTGCATTCTGACATTTTGTAATGTCATCTCTCATTGTATGTATGAAGGCCCTTCCCAGCCCTAATATTCTATGTTCTACGTTCTAACATTCTAAGTTCTAGGGTCCATTTCTTCTCTGTCATCCTTTGTTCTATGATTCTAAGGTTATTTTCTCCAGGGTCTCCAAATAAAGAGAGTAAATAAAGAGCAAAATATGTCACATGTTTGGATCAAGGTTGGACAGCTACCAACACTTTGCAGGATTAAAATGAAACACTAGAATGAGCAGATCTAATTAGCAGCTGCCTCTGGAGAAACAGATGAATTATCCCTGACAACATGGCCTGAAGAATAACCTTCTCCTCTCTGGACTTTTTATCTTTTTTGTTGTAGTCTGTAGGCGAATGCCTTCAGATATATTCCCTACTCTAGATGTCACCCCTTTATCTACTATAATTTTTAAGGATCAATATTTTCTCCCCAATGTTTGCCAGTTAACATCCTATCCAACCCTTAAGGCCCACATCAAACACTACTTCCTTGAAACTTGCCCTGATGTTTCTTATCACAAGTGGTTCCCTTATTCTGTAAACTCTCACTTTCTTCCTCTTATTTACTTTGACAACATCAAGGGATGAAAAGAGCTATTGACTTGGAATCAAGAGAGCTGAGGAGTTATTAGTTGTGTGACCATTGCTAATTACTTTGCTCTTGTGAGCTTTAGTTTCATCTGTAAAATGGGTATAATGATACAATTTGCACCATTTCCCTCACAGTATTGCCTTATAAACCTTAAAGTACTGCAGAGAAATGAATAATAATAATATTATCTCATTCTGCTATTGATAACTATACATTTGTAATCCTCCCTACTAGACTGTGAGTTTATTGAGACAAGGAATCATGTCTTATTCACTTTTGTTTATCCCTCAGAATCATACCTTACTTAGTGCCTAGCCCAACATAGACATATAATAGATGATTTTCAGCTTTGGATTTATTGAGTTGGAACATTATGCATTTTGGGGGTCAAGTGAATTTATTTCTTTTATCCATGTATTCATCCATTATCCTTTTCCATACATGTGTCATACCCCACTCCCATTCTCCCATAAACTATTTTTAATAATAGACATGGAAGATACTATACCAAACTTCCTTACAAGGACGATGTCAGTCATGATACCCCAACTTGAGAGGGATAAAGCAGAGACAGAGAATAATGCATCAATATTACTACTAAATGCTGATGCAATAATGTTTTAATTGTGGAAGGAAGGGGAGCACTTCCATCTAAATATCCAAATCTAAAGGACAGCAATATCATCTAAATATACAATAAAAATGTTTTTGTCATAAAATTGGATTTATATCATACAAGGAAAACATTTGCCATAATTAATTATATAAATGCAAAACCAAAAGCAGCATTGACTTTGGAGTTAGAAGACCTGGGCTCAAATCTCAGCTTTGCAACTTCCTATTTGACCCTGGGAAAGTTACTTTACCTCTTTGAACCTCAGTTTCCTCATTTGTTTAATGAGGGGATTGGACTAGGTGACCTCTAATCTCTCTTTAAGCTGTATATCTGCCATCTTAAAATCATATCTGAGCAAAAAAATCAAGAAAACATTTTTCATGTTTAATTTTCTTACCTTTTACCCCCTTATGTGAAATAGTAAGAGATGATTTCAGTAGAATCTTCTGCAAAGAAGGAATTTATCTTAGAAGATTAAAGTAAAGAGTAAAACATAAGTAAAAACTTGCTGGGGAGAGGTCAAGTCAATAGAACACAGAGAGGTGAGAGAAGGGGAGAGCCAATTGCTACTAGGGATATGAAAGCTTGGAAAACCACAGGAATCTTACAGAGAACTCATCATTTGATTTTCTTAGTAACTATTACTTTTTGAATAAATGCAGAATATTAATTCTTTTTAAAGGTGGTAATGAGGGCCTATGGCTTTCCCTCATGCCTGGAATCCTTTCCTCCCTCATCTCCAACCCCTGGTTTCTTTCAAGTCTAGACCGAAATCCTACCTTTTACAAGAAGCCTTTTCCAATTGCCCTCAATTCTAATGCCTTTCCACTGTGATTATCTACAACTTGCTCTGTATTTGGCTTGTTTGTGCATGGTTATTTGCAAGTGAGTTCTTAGTCCTCTTAGACTGGGAGCTCCTTGAGAGCAGAGTATGTCTCTTACCTTTTTTTGTGTCTCTGAACTTAGCACAGTGCTTGGCACATGGTAGACAACTAATTACTATTTATTGACTCACTGACTGGTGTCAGAGGAAACAGAGAAGATTTAGATTCAAGAACTATCATAAAGGTCTAATTGACAGGATTTATTTACTGATTGGATATGAGAAGTGAGGAAGAAGGAAAAGAGTCAAATATGACCTAAGTTGTGTCGATGGTATAATTGAGACAGAAAGCAAGTTCATTTCAGATCCCAGATTTAGAATTTAAAGGCGCCTTAGAGGTCACGTAACCCTGTTTGTCTCAGCTTCTTCGTCTGTAAAATGAGCAAGAGAACGAAATGGCAAGCCACTCTAGTATCTTTGACAAGAAAACACCAAATATGGTCATGATGAGTTGGACATGACTGAAATGCCTGAACAACAAGAACAAATAGAGGTCATCTATTCAAACTTCATCATTTTGTAGAAAGGGAAACTGAGGTCCAGAAAGATTAAGGAACTCACCTAAGGTCCCTCAGGTAGTCTGTATCAGGATTCAAATTCATCTTCTGTTACTTCAAGTTTAGGGGGTTTTTTTGGACTCAATCACTCTTGGTCAAGGTCACGTGGCATTATAGAGACTGGAGTCTGGGTCTTAGCCATTTTCTTAATTTAGCCATTTTCTTTCTCTTACAACACAGAGCTTCTCAGGAATAATCCATAATCAGTGAGATTCCAACCCCCCTTTTTTTGGCTCTTTTAAAAAAATGAAAGCCTACTATATCTGCTTGATACCATGTCAGGCAGTGGGTCCAAAAAACATAATGACTTTGTTTTTGAAAAATATTGATAATTTTTTTATACTCAGCCTCTTTAGACCATTTCTCATAAACTGGCAAAATAAAAGGATAGTTTTCTTAAAGTTCAGCAACTTGGAGTTCCATTTGTAACAAAATTCAAAACACTGAAAAGCAAATTCAATAAGTAAATTTGTAATTATTTTAAAATAAATTATGCTTTTAAATGTAATGTAACTTAATGCCAATTTTATCAATTGGCCAAAGTTTGCATTTTGCACATTTCATATTCTAAGCTAGAAGTGATTTGAAACCTGGAGTACATATATATACACACACACGTTTATACATGAATACATATGTATATGAAGATATGTATATATGATATATACACACACATATATATTTAAAGTATTGAGTATTTTCCATTTCCCTCAATTTTTCTTTTGTTTCAAAGGAAAATAGTTTTTTCTCCAATGGCTGACATTTTTTCATTTCCAATAAGCATTTAATTCTATTTCCCAGCCAGCTGCTTCTTGCCACACACTCTTTTTTTTAATCTCCTCTCACCTTTGAATTGGAGGCTGCAAATCTTCCTATGAACTACTTCTAATTTTGTGGAGAGACTCAGACCTGATCTTTCCTCTTGTGGAGCAAAGATGCTTTGGGTAATGTAGTATAGCAAGGAGATAGTGGACGAAGGACTGGAGATAAACACCTTGGATTTGAGTCCTGGTTATGCCACTTATTTCTTAGGTGGTCTTGGGAAATTTATTTAACTTTTTCTGTGCTTGGATTTCCATATTAGTAAAGTGAGGAGTAGGTGAATGTCTTTTTGAATTTCACTGTTCTTTGTTTCTGTAAGTATGAAACTTGAAGGGAAAGGAATCCCCAATGAAAACATTGCCTTGGCCACTTTGTAAATTATCTCTCCCTTTTAGACCTCTAGTATGTACATGTATATGTATGTGTGTGTATGCACACACACATATAAATGTGTATGTATGTTCACAGACACCTTTATAGCTCAGACGGCTATTTGCATAAGACTCTCCTTGTTGTTGGAATTAATTATTCAATAATTTGTAAAGGGTAGAGTTGATGAGAGTTAGAAGAGAAATTCTGTTCTTTTGGTTCCTGATTTCAAGAGAGAATACACTTAGTTCCAGACTCTCTTCAGCTCCCTGAAAGGGAGAGAAAGACTCTGAGGAAGAAGTTGACATGTAGAATATCTACCATATGCAGAAGATATTAAATGACAGCATTTATTAAAAGCTACTTTCACTGTTAAAACTTTCACGTTTTGCTCCCTTTTTCTACCTTTGTCTATTCCTATCTCCTATGAAATGAGCAATGAGGCTGATTGCTTCTTGGTGTTAGCTTTTTGTATGTTTCCTCTAGTCAGAAATGATCTTCTACTAATAACCACTAACTTTGTACCTCTTTTATTGGATTTTTATATTCTACTTTGAGTACACATCTTGTGTCACCTAGACTATAGGCTCCATATGGACAGAGATTGTATCTTACTCTTCTTTGTATTGCCCCTAACACCTAGTATAAGTCCTCAAATAGAGTAGGTACTCAATAAATGTTGAATTAATGAGCGGTAAAATGAAACCATTTTAAACCACCTCTGTTTAAAAACTCAGGATTTCTGTTTAAAAGTTGTTTTAAAAAAGCAAGTTTTATTATATCCCCAATTTTGTGCCTGTAAGTCATCTGAAAGAAGGCAGTCTGTAACCAAGGCAGGCTGTGAAAGTAAGAGCTGTTGCTAAGGGAACCAGCTGAGAAGTTTATAATGTTTAAACCTCACTATTGTATTTGAATTTCATGTAACACCTACTAGAGCAGGGAGCAACTAGAGATTCCTGTTGGGAGGGGAACAATTCCTCTCTTCTTTAAATAGAGTAGAAAATTACTTCCTTCTTTTTAGAAAAGACAGCAACCCCAGGGGCCACACTGCTGGCAAGAAGACATACCTAGAGCGTCTAATCTTTCTTTTGCATTTTCTTGTATAAATTCAAAGATAGGAAATCTAGATATGGTGAATCACAGACGAGATGGCACTTTTTTTCTTCCCTTTAGTATTTCTTTTTTAGTTGATAGAAGGAGATATGGCAAAGAATGCCTATGTCTTTGAAGGGAGCTTCAAGGCTTGGGGCTTTAATTTCAAGAGAAGCTGCAGAATCAGGGAGGTACATACAGGTCAGGACAGTAAGAGAAAAGAGCTCAAACTTTCTCTCTTTATAAGATGGAAAGAAGAGAAATAGCACAAGTGATCTTTGTTGTGGGTCTGATCAGCCCAGTGCTCTGCCTCTGAGATAATCTGGAAGGGTATACTTCTCATATTTTAGAGACAATTTGGCAATCAAGTTCTATTTCTTTCTATGTCCATCATGGCTTTGTAGACTTTAAGTTTCTTTTGTTTCAGCCTTTGTGGTGGTGAGGGAGTGAGGAAGAAATTTGGTTTTCTGAATCTGTTATTACATAGTTACCTTGCCTAATCTTCTTGCTTATATGATAATTGTCATTTTCTGGACTTCCTCTAGCTTCCTTATCTGTCTCTTGAGGATGACTCATTAGTGCAGGGGGGAGTGGCATCTCATGGGACCCTGAACATAAGAAAGAGATACATTTGGAGAAAGATATTGAAGGAAGAAGAGCAGTCACCTGAAATGAATGATCCCAACTCTAAACCATAATCCTTTAGGAGGGATGCAATGGAGAAGAATGAAGAACTACTGGGCTCTTGAAGAAGCACCCACATCCACAGTGTGGAGCAGTCTGGGTGGGGCCTACACTTCACTGCTGGGAGACAAGTGAGCCTAGGGGCCAACTTGGACCAAAAAGAATTCAGTACTATTTGCCAATCATTTTTGCCATTTTCCCCACTATAAATTTGTTCACTTTGCCTTGGCATTTATGTAGCTGCAGGAGGCTATTATCTTGTCAACAATGTTCTACTGCATTGACATTATCTCTTAATTACACAATTACTTTATTATGTACTGTACTTGTAGTAATAAAATATCTAAAGTACTTCTAGCTCATTCTGGATTTTTTTTTAAAGACGTGAGTCAAACCAACTCCTATAGGCATAGAAATTCAGAACTCAAATGGTCCTTAGAACAATGACAATTAAAGCAAAAGGCACCCAAAATCAGAACTGGAAGGAATCTTAGAACATGGGATGTTCAAACAGGGAACATAGAAGGTCAGAGCTGGAAGGGTAGTGAGAGATAATTTAATCCCATCACTTTACTTTGTAGGTGATAAAACTGAGACCCCCAAAGAAGAAGCAACTTGCTCAAGGTCACACAGGCATCTACGGGCAGAACCAGTACTAGAATTCAGGTCTGATCGACTTCTTTACCCCTCTCCTAGCTTTGCTTCTGACCTTTCAGACTTTGCTACCAGGCCTCAGTGGTTTTTCTCACCCTGGAAGTTCTCTCAGGTTCTATGACCTGGAAGATACCTGCATCCCTATCACCTCCTTCTCCCATTGGCAAATTTTTCTGGCACTTTCATTTTGAGGAAAGGCCCAGGCAATCCATCATTGAACCTTCTCCCAGCTTTGCTTTTGACTGTCTGGAATTAGCCATCACATCCCTGAATGGATGCCTTCTTTTTTGCTTT
>JAQQSW010018003.1:0-11341 GCA_028646575.1 Pseudocheirus occidentalis | reverse complement strand
CATTTCACTAAGATTGTCAAATTTATGTGCATACAGTTGTGCAAAATAATTTCTAATTATTGTTTTAATTTCATCTTCATTGAAGGTACATTCACCCTTTTCCTTTTTGAGATTCAGAATCTGGTTTTCTTCTTTCTTTTTTTATTGAATTGACTAAGGGTCTATCAATTTTATTGATTTTTTTTCATAAAACCAACTCAGTTTTGTTTATAAGTTCGATAGTTTTCTTACTTTCAATTTTATTAATCTCTCCTTTGGCTTTCATTATTTCTAATTTAGTTTTTAGCTGGGGTTTTTCAATTTGTTCTTTTTCTAGCTTTTCAGTTGCATGGCCAATTCACTGACTTCCATTTTCTCTAATTTTTTCAAGTATGGATTCAGGGATATGAAACTTCCCCTAAGTACTGTCTTTGCTGTATCCCACAAGTTTTGATATAATGCCTCATTATTGTCATTCTCCTAAATGAAGTTCCTGATTGTTTCTATAATTTTTTGTTTAGCCCACTCATTCTTTAGGATTAAATTGTTTAGTTTCCAATTGGTTTTTTTGCCTACATTTCCCTAGGCCTTTAATACATATAATTTTTGTTGCTTCATGATCTGAGAATGATGCCTTTAGTATTTCTGCCTTTCTGCACTGAATTGTGAGGTTTTTATGCCCTACTACATGGTTTATTTTTGTGAATGTGCCATGTACTGCTGAGAAGAAGGTATATTCCCTTTTATCCCTATTCAGTTTTCATCAGAGATCTATCATGTCTAGACTCTCTAAAATTCTATTTGCCTCCTTATCTTCCTTCTTGTTTATTTTGAAATAAGATTTGTCAAGTTCAGACTGGGGGAGATTGCGGTCCCCCACTAGCATCGTTTTGCTATCCATTTCCTCATCTAATTCCCTTTACTTTTCCTCTAGGAACTTGGATGCTATACCGCTTGGTGCATATATGTTAAGTAATGATATTGCTTCATTCTTGATGGTGCCTTTTAGCAGGATGTACTTTCCTTCCTTATTTCTTTTAATTAAATCTATTTTGGCTTTTGCTTTATCTGAGATAAGAATTGCTACCCCTACTTTTTTTTTTACTTTTTCCAAAGCATAATATATTCTACTCCATCCTTTTACCTTTACCCTTTGTGTCTCCCATTCTTTCAGTTGCGTTTCTTGTAGACAACATATTGTAGGATTGTGCTTTTTAATCCATTTGGCTATCTTCCTCTGTTCATCCCATTCACATTCACAGTTATGATTACTATCTGTGACTTTGCCTCCTTCTTATACCCTCCCCTGTTTTTATCTTTATGCCTTCCTTTTCCCTTTCCTTCCTTAAGAATTTCTGTTTTGACCACCACCTCCCTTGGTATTCCCTCCCTGTGGTTCCCCCCTTTTTACTACCTTCCCCCTTACTATTCTTCCCCTCCTCCCTGAATATGCTCCACATCTTACACCCCTCCCCCCTTATCCCTCCTACTGCTTGTAGGGTACAATAGATTTTTATTCTTAGCAGAGTATGTTATTCCCTTATTGAACCCAAACTGAAGGTAGTAAATTTCATACATTGCTCCTCTCCCTCCCTCTTTACCCTATATTTTTATGAATTTTTGTGCCTTTTCATGTTAGAATCTCAGCTTAGCCATTTGTATTGATCCCTCTTTAAATCAGAACCAATGAGAGTAACGATCATATGATGCTCATCCCCCCCCCAAACCCCCCTCTCTACTTCAGTATGGTTTTTATGCCTCATCTTGTGGCACAATCTACCATCTTCTGCCTCTACCTTTCCTCCTCTCCCCTTTCTTCCCCTAACCACGTTTTTTTAAATCTTCAGGTTAGTTCGTTTCTACCCACACCCTGTTTCTGACTACATCGCCCTCAAGGGTCACAACATTTATTAAAAATTCAGTATTGACAGGTATCTGCTTCTCATACAGGTATGTAAACAGTTTGCTCTTATTGAGTCCCCAGTTATGTGCATGTGTGAGCATCTGTGCATGTATATGTGTGTGTGAGTGTTTGTTTTCCTTGATTATCTTTTTATGTCTTTCTTGCATCTTGTAAGTGGAGATCCAATTTTCCACTGAGCTCAGGGTTTTTCATAAGGAAAGCCTGGAAATCCTTTATTTCATTAAATGACCATCTCTTTGCCTGAAAGAATATAGTCAGTCTTGCAGGGTAGTTGATCCTTGTTTGCAGTCCTAGCTCTTTTGCTTTACGAAAAATGCCATTCCATTCCCTCTGCTCTTTTAACGTAACAGCTGCCAGATCCTGTGTAATCCTGACTGTAGTTCCACGATATTTGCATTGCTTTTTATTGGCTGCATTCAGTATTTTCTCCTTGACTTTGTAGCTCTGGAGTTTGGCTACAATATTTCTTGGAGTTTTCAGTTTTGGATCTCTTTCAGGAGGAGATCAGTGGATTCTTTCAATACCCATTTATTCCTCTGATTCTAGGACCTCAGGACAGTTCTCTTTAACAATATCTTGTAGGATGCTGTCACGGCTGGTTTTTTCATCTTCATTTTCTGGTACGCCAATAATTCTTAGGTTATCTCTCCTGGACCTGTTTTCCAGGTCCATTATTTTTCGAGTGAGATATTTTGCGCTTTCTTCCAATTTTTCAATTTTTATGTTTTGTTTGACTGACTCTCATTGCATCATAGAGTCCTTAGTTTCAAGTTGTCTGATTCTAATTTTTAGTGAGTTATTTTCCTCAGCTAGATTTTGGAATTCCTTATCCTTATTTTCATTTTTATTTTTAGGAAGGCATTTTCTCTGGCTAGATTTTGGACCTCCTGTTCTAGCACTCTGATTTTGCTTTTCAAACATTTGAGTGAGATTTTTTTCCAGTTTGGACACTGCAGATTTTTAATTTGTCTCCTAGTTCTCTAATTTCATTTTTTAAAATCTCTTTTGAAATCTTCCAAGGAGTCTTGAGACCAATTTGTATTTCCTTCTGTGTTCTCCAACGTGGATACAGAGTCACTGTTGCCTTCTGAATTTGTTTGTTTTTGCTCACTATAAAAGGATTTTATGGTCCTAGCCTTTGCAGTTTCATTCTTCCCCATTCTGAGTGCCTTTTTCCTGGAATTTGGAGTGGATATCCAAATCTGGGGTGCCAGAGTGTTAAGATTGTCAGGTGGGAGTTGGCGGCTTGGTAGCTGTAAGCTCTGAGTATGTAGCCTGGTGCCAATACCAAGACTCTCAGTAATTCCCCTGTATTACCCTGATGCTTACAGAGTAACTTGTTGGGGTCAATTGGTCTAGCTCCTTCGGGTTTCAGAGTCTGTGTCCCTGAGCTAGGGCTCAAGCAGGTTCAGAGCTGGCTACAGCTGAAGGCCTGAGGCAGAACTGTTGTTTGCTGACTGTGCAAGTGGTGCTAAATTGGGTTTTCTTGGTTGGGCTTGCTGGCTCCTCCCTACTGGGCTTAGATTTGGTACTGTCTTCTCCCTGCCTTCAACCCTGCCCCAGCCTGGGGCTGCTTCCCCTGATTCAAGCCTCCACTCTGATTAGAATGTTTAATTCCGGACTTTCTTGGTCTGGGAGGCATTTAGAGGAGCCACTGAACTATATTCCTCTAAATTCGCTTCTGGCAGTATGGGTGTATAAGGGTAAACATCCAGATTTCCCCCACAGAACTTGCTGCCCCTGCTATGGCACCCGAGTTTTTCCTACCCGGTTTGGTTATCCTCTGTATTCGGATGAGCTGGCTGCAAAACTCTCAGGCTAGGTGACCCTGTTGGATGCCTGGCTGGAGCTTTTTCTCTTGGTCCACTCTTCTCTGCTCTCTGCTCCATGCTGGTGCAGCTTCATTGTGTTCAGCATTCTTCTTACCCCAACCTAAGTAGGCACTTTCCTGGGCTGGGAATCCAACTCCCTCAGTCTCTCCTCGGCTTCTGTAGCTCTTGAATTCATTCAGACTCACTTTTCAGCCTTTAGCACTAGAATGGCTGCTGTGGCTGAGGCTTCTCCCCACTGCCCTGGGGTAATCCCACGGTTTTTTGGGCTAGGCTGCTCTTGCCTCCAGACCTGCTGCGATGGGTCTCTCCTGCCGAACTGCCTTCAGTGGGAGACATGTTTTCTGCAGTTCCGTGGACTTTAGAGCTGTAAAATGTGTTGTTTTATGTGAATTTAATGTGACCGTGCCAGACATGCTGATCCTTGCTGCTTCTACACCGCCATCTTGGCTCCTCCTCCCTCTCCATCTGCCTTCTTACTGAGCTAAGAATCTCTGATCTCTTTGATCTTTCCCTGTACTGCACTTTTGACAGAGTTAAATGCTGCTTCCTTAGAGCCAGATGTAAAATCCTGCTTGAAAACCTTGTGGTGTTCATAGTTTTCACCTTGCAGCTTCAGAGCTTCACCTTCATTTTGGTCAAACCAGTCTTGATGTTTGTGCATGTTCTGACCCAGCTGAGTAAATGCAGTGCTGCACACCAAATCTCTGAAAGCTGTCCACTCCTTTTATTCTGCACTGTTGCCATCGTGTGTTGGCTCAAATTTCCCTCTATGTCAGCAAAAATAACTGTTGCCCCTCAAATAAGCAGTGTAATCACAGAAGACATTGTCTTCTGGTCCTCATCTTGTTTTGGGGCTGCTGCTTCTCATGCATGTGAATGTAGTCACTCACAGAAGATAGTCTCTAAGAAGACAGGCAGCTTACTTTGATTATAGATTATCATGGAGAAAATCATACAGGGTAACAAATGGAGTGATCTGGAGATCTTCCCATAAGAAGGCAAATCCTGCCTCCTACTGCAAATACCATTGAGGCACAGACACCTTTTTCAGCCTCTCATCTTTGAGATGGTCTGCCCTCTTGGTTTTCATGACGCTCTGGTCCCTTTGTTCTCTTATTTAGTAAATTCCAGTAGTTCTCTGTTACATCTGGGTGAGATGAAAGAGTTTGGAGTCTGAATCTGCGACCAAAAAAAGGTCATTATTCTTTTTCATGAAAAAGGGCATGGCCCCTGTCACTCACAAGGCATCTGCCAGAAAGAGTACAATGTTGGGGGCCAAGACCTTCTGAGGTCTTGGCACACTAGCTCCCAAGATCTACAAGGTCATTAGGCAGATATGCAAGGATAGTATTATCTTGTTGGGAAGATGCACTCATTGGCTTCATGAATATTTAAAGAATGTACTGACAAGTCCTGTTTAGGACTCCCAGTCTATTGTGCCCAAAGAGGTTGTTCTAAGATAAAGATCTTAATGACTGATTAGTCTTGGGCTGAGGTGGGGGAAAAGGCAAGGCCCAAGTCACCTAATCACCCCTGAAATAAGCAATATAAGCTCTATGATTTTCTTGCATCCTTGGCTCTCTCTATTTTGTTCAACTGGTAGCTAGGCCTAGATTGCGCTGGCTGCAGCAGTGGCACCCCACGTGGTGTGGTATTAAGACAGAGAAGTCTCTAGCAACCAGTCCCCCTTGGAAGTGACAACAAGGAGAGCAGGCCCACGGGAGATCCACAAGAATGGCAGATTTCTTTGGAGAAAGGGGAAGGCTCTACGAGGGCGATTTCTGGGTTTCCTAATTTTCAGTTCCTAAAAGAATTCAGAGTAAACTGAGACATAAAATGTGGGTAAACTTGGTGAAGGTTTTGAAAGATGAAGGAAAAGATCTGAGAATATTGCAACTTATTGCATGTAAGAAAGGAATTTCAGTTAAGCAGCAGATTTAAAAAAAATTCTTAAAAACTGTCTTTCATGCAGCTCCATTGTTCCCAAGTTGCTCTCAGATCAGAGGACCTGATTGAGAAGTAGTGGTAGAGGCATTAACTGGTTGTTTTAAGAAAAATAGGCAGGAGAGTGATTGTGGTTCTGATTTGGATAGAAAGGTGCCCTAATGATCTATAGTAATGGTTACTTTCCAGGCCCCCTGAGGAGGGGTTGAGGCTCATTCTTAGTCCACTCTGTAACTTGAAGGTGCTTTAGTGCTCCTTTCTCTTCTCAAGTCTAGTCCTTTTCCTATATCATTGATTTCATTTATCTCCTTCCCAAGTCTCAGGCCTGCATGGTTTTGTGTTAATTAAGCTCCCTTTGGCTAAGGAGAAGGTATGATTGAATTCTTTCAAAAATCTGACCCATCTCTCCCAACCATGAACCACCTCATTTTGGCAAGTATGGATTCTGATGATCTTCTCCTAGCCACCAGGATATCAGGTAAGCACTCTTTTCCTTGTTCTCTTTCCCAGACCTTTCTACTCCTCCTGTCTTCCTAGCAGCAAGACTCCTGGATGCCCAGACACTTCCAGTGGCATCTGAAACCCCACTGACTTCTCGTGGTCAGTTGGACTGTGTACCCTCATGCAAGGTGATGCCCTTCTGCAGGGTCAGTCACATTTCCCTTCTCCTCTCTGTCCTGGGATGCTGGGACAAGTGGTGAGAAGTGGCTAGGAGGATGCTAGGAGAGGAATTCAAGGAGGAGACCTTAAGGAAAAGTGCCTAGTGTTCTTTTGCAACACAGACTGACTTCAAAATAATCTAGGAATGTGATTTGCAACTAACCAAGCTTAGTAAGAAAATTGGCTTCCAAAACTTAAAGGAAAGAGCACCTTGCTCGACTTTAGCAAACTTTTTACCCTTTGGTGCTTCGTGCCTTCCCCTGTAGGACTTTGGTGAGGTGGGTCTCTCCTCTTGGTTTTCTTTGGGGATCCCTACACCCTGCCTTCAGGGTTTCTGTATCCTGTGTTGTCAACTCAAAACTTTCATGCATTTTCTAACCTTTTCTTTTAAAATGCTAAGAGTATTGGACCTTAGAAATCCAGATTCTATTTGCTCAACCCTGTGTATTCCTATTAAGTTCTAAAAAGCTAGGTAAGCTTTGTTATTGTGAAAAGGATAGTTTAATTGGGAAAATTCATTTAGAAAAAGGCAAATATCCTTGGGTACTTAGGAATTTGCCATTATTGAGAATTTTTCTTTTGTGTCCCTTTGGGGTTTGTGATGCTTAAAAGACATTTTATACCAACATGGTTTGGTAAATCCCAATCTTTAAAATTTCCGTCTAATTTATTTTATAAAGGTTTAGTGGCTATGTTTTTTAACATCAGAATAAATTGTAATCCTTTTTGTTTTAGGAAAGGAAAATCCTTTTCACAAAGAAATGTTTTGCAAAATCTTGTGTGATTCTAAAGGCTTACTAAATTTTTCATTTGCAAACTAATTTGCTGCGATAATTTGATAATGCTAGCAATTATATTAAAACCTAACATAAATTTTCTAAGTTTCACTCCTAGGTTTGTTGAAGCCTTAAATAGATGATTTCAGGAAAACAGGGTCACTGATTCCTGCTTAAGGTAGTCTAAGAAAGAAAGGGCACTAGTCTTAATATTCATCATCCCACTCAAAATTTTAAGGGATGGGCATAGAAGTGAAAAGTTAGAAATAGCTTAGTAACTGCAAATAGCTCTGGAACTTTTCTATCAACTCTTCTTATCCCAGGTCAGATTAGGAAAAAAGGGTTTAATACTTCCCCCACATGGCAAAAGAAAGAGGGAGAAGGGGAATCAGCTAACTTGGGGGTCTGGCTGGTAATGGCCCTGAGCCACTGCCACAGAAAGCCTGGATATAGCTCCCACAAGGCAAGAAGCCAGCAGCTGTCTGAACTAGGTAAGACAGTCCATCCTTTTATCAATAATATAATCTGGGAATACAACTGATATCATCTGAAGCTTCTTGTTTGTGCCATAAGTTAAAACAATTTGCCAATTGCTTATGACAATTATAAGATTGTGGTTATGTTTTACTGCTAAAACCTACAACTGTTAACTGATTATTCTGTGTGTGTGTATGTGTGTGTGTGTGTGTGTGTGTGTGTGTGTGTGTGTGTGTGTGGTATGGAAAGGAGGATTCTCCTACCATTCAGAGCAGTCTTCAGGGCTAGTCAAAAAACACAGCCCATGGCAGCTCCATTTTGTGGGGTGGAAAAGGCGGCACATTTTAGGGGGTATTTCTCCACCATTCCTCATTTTATAAGATCACCAAAGAGCTTGTTTGGGTTATAGAGTTCCTAACCAGGGAATATGACATGCTGGAAATGTGCAAATATCTAATAATAATCATATCTAATGATTGGTTTTCATATGAGGACAAGTTAAATTTGATTTATGTGTCCTTTTAAAATTCTTGAGTAGTGAAACTTGCCATGTGAGGTAAAAGCTCTTGGGACTGTAACGAATTTTGTTTTGAGAATTGTCTGATGGATCATTAAAATACATCAATAATCCACCTTAGAAGAGAAATGCCACAAGGTACTCAGTGAATGTGACTCTTACAGGTAACTGTGTCTGGAAAAACTGAGAGGACAATCCTAGCCTCAGCTTAGGATGGGACCATGACTCGGTTTACCCATTGTGTTCCTTTGGAAAGAAATATTTCACACCTGACTATTCCTGAGTCTGGCTATGATGCATGGTTGGAAAATTTTTCTATCTAATCAAGTACTTGCTTTCCTTTTTTCACTAAGTTTTGTAATCAAAATAAGTGAAAGTGAAAGATGTGAGCACAAAGTACATGTGGAATTTTGCTATTGTCAGTCTGAATATCTAGTCATTCCGCTCCCCAAAAAAACTGAGAAAAATTGGTAAACCCCTGGACTGTAACATTCTTAAATGGAAATAGAAAGTGAGAAATGGGACACTCTGACCCACGTGCTGTATTATTTTTGAAATAAGTGTAATTTGGGAAACCTGTAAAATCCATTTAATATGATAAGAGAGAAAAGGTTTAGGAGTGGTAGGGAGCTACCCTCCCCCATTTGAGTAGAGAAAAGCCTCTACTTATTTTGGAAATGCAATTGATGTTACCTAAATTGAAAAAATCCTCATATGTTGTAAAAAATGACAATTGTAAGCCAGAAATGGTTTCAGTTTTAATATAAATTGGGTTGAAGCTAAAAGATGAAGAAAAAATGTGCAAAATGTAATGTTATGTGTCAAGTTATTTCTGCAATTCAGAAAACCAGGTGTGTAAACCTTTACCTGTAGTTATGGATGATCCCCTGTGCAAGGTGAATTGGAAATGTGTTTTTGTAGAACTCTTATTGAGCAAATCAAAAATATGTATGCATATGTATATATATATATATATGTATATATAGAGATATATTTATTTAGAGGGATGTGGCTCAATTGGAAAAATATATCCAGCTGAATTAAGGTCACTGAATTGGTAATTAAATGGGTTTTGGATTTAAAAGTTTAAATGTGAGAACATAATAATTGTGTTACTGGTAAATAGTTTTGTTGTCATATTTTGAAATACTGTAATTTAAGAAATCATAAACTTTCAAATTTTTCTTTGTTTAAAAGGAAGTTTCAACTATCATTTAAGAAATGTATTTGTGGGAAGTTAGTATTGGTAATTATGTGAAGAAAAGGCCAGTGAAAATTAACTTTGTCAGTTAGATGGGAAAGATTTTTTTGACCAAAGAATTTAGAAACTGTATCAGTTAATGATACTAGGATAAATTATTTTTGAAAAAAGGGAAATATTCTCATTAAGAAATATCTTACAAGATCTTTTGTTGTAAGATGATGGGGAACAAACAGATTAGTAGATATAAGGACAAGGAGAATCAGACCCCAATATTTGAACCTCCTCAGGGAAGACATTTGCCTGAGGTCAGGGGCTTTAAGTGGTGACTCTGCCCAAGTCTTTAGCCCTCCCTTGTTCCAATAGTTTCCCAGCCTTGATGCTTCTTTTCCTACCATTGAACGGGCCTGGCCTACCATTGTCTATGGTCTACAATAGCCTCCAGGAACTTCCCACCCTTAACCACTTACTACTAGAGTCTGACCTCATCTAGGTGACCCCTAGAAACCTTATCTCATCAATCCCAGGAAAGGGGCAATAAGAAATTTAAAATTTGTAAAAGGATTCAAATTTACTGTGAACTTTAGTTCAGGCAGCTTGCTTAAAGAGTCTTTATCTTGATTAACTAAGGAATTTCTCTACCAGGAAGAAGGCAAGGAGGGGCAGAAAATTTTTCAGGCTATGAAGTCCCTCATTGTCAGTCTCTAAAGGAGCCCTTTAAAGTGATGTAATTTCTGGTAACTGGGTTTTGGTTAAAATAATTGAGTACTGGTACAACTGAGGGGCTTAGCTGTTATTCTATTAATTACTGAAACTAGATCAGAAATGTCTTCTATGTGAAGAAAAGTTTCAGTGCAAATTTCTTAAAGGGAGGTAAAATGTGGAATAATTTTGTATTAATGAAAAGGTCAACTTCATTCAAAGTTTATTACTATTGTGAAAATAATACCTGTTTAGACAGTGTTTCATGGTGCAAGCATGTTTTTTTAGAAGCAACTTATTGGTTTGGAATTAATTATTTAAGGATGCTCCAAAAGATTTTTTCTTAATAACCAGAATCAGGAAGACTTGAGCTAAAATCTGACATTGTGAGTTTGGGCAAGACACTTAACCTCAGTTGCCCTCTGAATTATATACAGGTATATTCTGCCTTCAATGGAGCATTTACCATGCTTCATAACCCCACTGGTCAAGCTATTATTGAAAGAAAAAAACTGCACCCTTAAAACTGCTCTTCAGAAATAAAGGGGGTACCTGGTACCTGGGGACCCCGAGATGAATTCTGGGATTGTCTTTACTGACCATACAATTGGCAATTCTAAAAGGTCACAGCCCCAAGCAACTCCAGCTACTGAATGAGCAATGTGGAAAAATGTTAAGGGACAATAGTAAGGTCTGCACTCTGCGCACGGTCGAGGTTCTTTTGTGTATTTCCACAGATGATAACAAGGAAGTTTGGATACCATAAAGGAGAACAAGGCCGGTGTCAACAAATGCAGAGACCACGAACTCGCCCCACCCCCAGGACCAGAACACAGGGAGCCTGATAGCTGAGGAGAAGGAGCCAGAGACAAAATGAGGGCAAGCGGATCTCACATTGTTGAACTGTAGGACTGTTGTATCTCCTTGCCATCAGGTGGATCAGCAAAACTATGTTTCCTGGCACAATGACACGAACATTAAGCAGAGACGTGGAGGGTATCATAAACAAATTGGTTTGGAAACTTCCCCAATAACAACAATCTTTTCTGCTTTTGCTCCTAATAGGAAATTGGCCACAGCTTTGTACGGGTCTGTCTAGGGGGGAGATATGCATTCATGTAGGGAAACCATAGCAATGTAAATATCACTAGAGTTGATAAGCATTATAATGCAACCTGTATTAATTGTAAGGTTTCTGAATGTCATGATAATACTTCTTTGGGACAATTGCTATTTGTTATAAGATGACCTGGTATACTTATACTTCCTGTGGAGAGTGAAAATTGGTTTTACTCTTCTGATAATCATTTTATTGCTCAAATCAATCAC
>JAQQSW010018002.1:0-11341 GCA_028646575.1 Pseudocheirus occidentalis | reverse complement strand
AATAGCATTCTTCCAAGTCACAGGGAAATTCACACCTTATCACCAATGGGCAGAGTTCTGGGAATTCACACCTTATCACCAATGGGCAGAGTTCTATACTTAACACTAGGTTACTAGGAGCTACTTAACATCTGATCAAACAAATTAATTACCATTACAGGGAGAGGGGAGGGAGAAGAATTTAGAACTCAAAATCCTACACAAAGAATGTTGAAAACTATTTTTACATGTAATTAGAAAAAAGATGATTAAGAGCAAAATAAAAATAACACTTTTAAAATTTGCTTTACTTCAATTAGTAGTGATTTGGAGAAGTTTTCATATGGCTATATACAGGCTGATTTTTTTCCTTTATCAACTGACTATTCATATTATTGGCTTGTTTATCAATTTGGACACCCCTCATAAATTTGAATGAGTTCTTTATGTATCTTGTAAATGAGACCTTTATCAGAAAAGAATATGCTGCAGAGATTTTTTCAAACTTTTTTGTTCATTTTTGATCTTGGCTTTTTGCATTTCTTTGTGGGAAACATTTTTAATTTTATATAATCAAAATTACCCATTTTTTAAACTGCTATGCTTTCTATTACTTGTCATCATGAACTTTTCTGCTTTATGTAGATCTGATAGGCATTTTCCCCCTTTATCTCTAGTTTGTTTATGACTGGAATGGTAGGAGGGGGCAGAATGCTAAACCAAAGGACTTTGTTCCTGTAGGTGATAGGGACATATGGAATATTATTCAGTGGAAGTCAGGAAGTGATGTCCTTTTAGAATTTGACTTGAATAGCTGAGTTTAAGTCAATAGGCCAATAATTCACAATAAATGAAGGAGAAATAAAGAATATTATTAGCAACTATTTTTTACCATATTATATGCTCATAAAACTGACAACTAAAATCAATTGAATGAACTGTTACTAAAAAAATTAATTAAACCAACAAGGAATAAAGAAGTTAAACAATTTAATTAAAATAAATTCAATGAACAATACATAAATTCTCAAAAGAAAAAACTCTCGGACAAGATTGATTTAGAAGTGGTTTGTTTAAAACATTCCAAGAATAATTCATTTCAACATGCACACTAACTTCAAAAATAGCCAAAAGAAAGGTTCTGACCAAATTTTATGATAAAAACTGTCATTGATACATAAACCAAAGTCAAAACAAAGAAAGGAAATTAAAGACCAAAATACCTAGATAGTGGTGATAAAATGCTAGAGTGGGTGGTATAGTGGGTAGAATGCTGGATTTAGTGTTGAGAAAGACATTAGTTCAAATCCTTCATTAAATATTTACTACTTACCTGAGTCTGGGCAAGTTCCTTGGCCTCTTTAATCTTTAGTTTTATCAAATGTAAAATAGGGTTTTTGTTAAGATTACACAGGGCAGGGAGCCAGCATGACAGAGTAAAATCAGGCACTTGCTTGAGCTTGCCTCCAAACCCCTCCAAATACCTGTAAAAATGCCTCTAAACAAATTCTAGAACTCCAGAATCCACAAAATGACAGAGTGAAATGCATTGCCAGCCCAGCAGTCTGGAAGATGGACAGGAAGGGTATATCACACAGGGCTGATGCAGTGGCTGTTCCAGGAGTGATGATGTGGGAGCATGCCTCAGGGGACTCAATCACAGGCAGCTGTGGTGGTTTCCAGACTTCTCAGCCCGAAAATGCATAGAACAGCATGGAAGTTTAGTGTGGAAACTCTGTGGGACCTGGGTAAAAGAGGAGCACCCAGTCTTGCCCCGGCCTCGATGGAGTGAAACTGGCTTCAATGGTGGCAGCAGCAGCAGCTATTGTTTCTGGTGCTCTGGGCTAAAAGAAAGTGGGCAACCAAGTGGCTGATACAAAATCCCAGAAGTCTGGTACAGTAAATCTACACCTATGCCTACCCCCACCCCTACGCCTACCCCAACCCCTATGCCTACCCCCACCCCTACACCTACTGGAGGCAGAATTCTCCCTTGACAGGGAGACAGAAAATCAATTATTTCGCTGAGAAGATGAATAAAGAGCATAAAAAAGACTGACTATAGAATCTTACTTTGGTGACAAAGAAGAACAAAACACAGCCGGAAGAAGCAACAAAGTCAAAACTCCTACATCAAAAGCCTCCAAGAAAATACGAATTGGTCACAGGCCACAGATAATTTCAAAAAAGTCATGCTGGAGATGAAGTAAGAGAATTAGAGAGAATTACAAATTAGAAAAATTGGTAAGAGAAATGAGAGTGATGAGAGAAAATCACGAAAAGCAAGTCAACAAAATCTGCTAAAAGAGACAAAAAAAAATACTGAAGGCAACAACACCTTAAAAATAGACTCACCCAAATGGCAAAAGGGGTCCAAAAATCCAATGAGGAGAAGAATGCCTTAAAAAGCAAAATTGGCCATATAGAAAAGGGCAGATTGGAGTACTGGAGGAAGGGGTAGTCAGAAGCTACACGTTTTTTGAAATGGGACAGGCTCAAAGAAGAAAATAGAACAAGTGAGGGTTGGGACATAATGGAAGGAAATACAGTTAGTTCTTAACAACATGATTATTATGGAAGTATTTTGCATAACAACATATATATAACTTATATTGAATTGTTTGCCTTCTCAATGAGGGTAAGTGGGGTTGCAAGAAGGGAGAGAATTTATAACTCAAAATTTTTAAAACAAATGTAAAATACATATATTTTTTACATAATAAGATATACAGGTAAGGGGGTAGAGAAATCTATCTTGTCGTATAAGAAAATAAGGGGGAAGGAAATAAGGGCAAGGGAGAGTCTGACAGAAGGGATGGCAGAGTTGGGGAAAGAGCAATCAGAATTCACTTCATCTTTGGATGGAAGGGAGGGGAGAGATGGGTAGAAAATTTGGAACTCAAAATCTTGTCGAAATAAATATTGAAAACTAAAAATAAATTGTTTATTAAAAATCTAAGAAAGATTACAAGAGAAAATATCTATATAGTGTTTTGCAAAACTTGAAGCACTATATAAATATAAACTATTATTATAGTTATATAAAACGCTAAATAAGCTATTAGCAAGGAGGCTATAGTAAAATAATAAAGATTACAAGCTATTACAAGGTCACACATATATACCAGGATTATAGGCTTGAATCAATATTAGGAAAGCTATAAACATAATTGAGCATGTTAATGAGAAAAAAAATCATGTGATAATATTACTTGACAGAGAAAAGTGTTTGACAAAATGCCGCATCCATTTCTTCTGAAGAAAAAAAAATGTATATATATACCAGAAAACATAGAAATAAATGAACCTCAATTTAAAACGCTGAATGGTATATATGTAACACCAAGCACCATCATTATATGCAATGGGGATAAACTAGAATCCTTTGCCAAAAGATCAGGAATAAAGCAGGAATGCCCGTTATCATTGACGTCCTTCTAGAGACTCTAGATGTAGCAATAAGATATACATACAAGCATGCAAGAAATTTAAAGAATAAGGGGAAACTTGGTGGCACAGTGAATAGAGCACTGGCCCAAGAGCGAGGAATACCTGAGTTATAATCTGGCCTCACTTACTAGCTGTGTAACTGGTGCAATAGTCCTTTCTTGTCAACCTTTCAGTTTGCTTTGGGCTCAAAATTTGTTTCACTCTATCATTTTGTGGGTTTTCCTATCCTAGATTTTTTAAAAGTCATTTTTATTTAAATGTTATGCTAATTTTTAATTTACAATATTTATTTCCACAAGATTTTGAGTTACAAATTTTCTCCCCATCTTTCCCATACTCACCACCGCAAAATAGTGATCCCACTGTATACCCCCTCCCCAAATCTGCTCTCTCCTGTATCCTCCCCCATTTCCCCTCTGACTTTCTGGTAGGGCAAGATGGATCTCCCTATACCAGTGCCTGTACATCTTATTTCCCAGCAGATGCAAAATAATAATAATAATAATAATAATTTTTTAAGCATTTGATTTTAAGAACTTTGAATTCCAGATTCTTTCTCTTCTTCCCTCATCACCCACCCTTACTGGGAAGGTAAGCAATTCAATATAGGTTGTACAGGTGTAGCAATGCAAAACATTTCTGTAGTGAATATATTGTCAAAGACTATATTTCCTTCCATCTTATTCTGCACCCCACTTGTCTTATTTTCAACTTTGACCCTGTCCCTTTTCAAAAGTGTATGCTTCTAACTAACCCCCAGCCCATCTTCCCTTCCTCCTATTATCCCCTCTCTTATCCCCTCCCCCCTACTTTCCTGTAGGGTTAGATACCCAATTTTGTGTGTCTGTTATTCCCTCCTTAAGCCAAATTCAATGAGAGTAAAGTTGACCCATTCCCTTCTGCCTTCCTGTTTTTCCCCTCCATTGGAACAGTGTGATGCCAGAGAAATATTATGGTTTTCTTTGTTTAATTTGGATAATTTAGTACTATAGCTTGGACTGATTACAGACTTCAACGACACCATGTCCCCTCCATTAATTAACATTTCTGGGTATGTGTCACAATGGATAATGATGTTTCAGACAAAGATGTTGTAGAGGAGAAAGAGAATCTGAATCTACTCTCTTATTTGGACCAGGAAAAGTGGGTGCTAAAAATTCCCCTTATGAAGTTTTCCCCTGATCCACCATATTATGTTCCACCCATCTTTCTGACATATTGTCTATATGCTTCTGCTTCCATTGGTGCTATACCTTCCTCCTCCTCCAAATGCAATCTTGTGCTCCTAGCCTGAGATTATACTGTAATTCATGATATTACATAAGTCCCAGATCCGGATCAACTATATTGAGTTCTAGATTACTTTTTGACCATGCCTTCCTCCCTTTGAATCTCTCAAATGCGGGAATGGCTGAGGCAGAGAAAGAATTAAATTTGTAATTCTTGAAGGGATGCATCCCTAGAAAAGATTACTCAAAGATATATTAATGGGAATCATCAGGAAATTCTGAACCACATTATTATGGAGAAGAGTCATGGTATTGAAAAAATAGTATTGTATTTGGAGTTAGAAGATGTGGGTTCACACCCTGCCTCTGACTATCATTAGTATTACCTTAAACAGGTCACATAACCTCTATTGGCTTCACTTTCTACATATGTATAATGAAATGATTTAGACTATATAAATTTTTTAGATCTATGATACTTTAGTAAACAGTTATGCTAATTAGGTCCTTTCATTCTCTAAAGCAACAATGTTATGATTTGGAATTAACAAGAAGAGTATTGAAAATAGAAGAAATTAAATGTAAAATATATTGAGGAATCCAGGCATAGATTGTATCAGAATTAAAAATAAAAGTAAATAAATATATGTGAGAGGAGATATGGATCAAATTGTGTCAAGTGAAAACAAATCATAAAACTTTAATGCAAATTAAAATTGAAAGATAATAGAACAATATTTGGTGGAAAAATTCAAGTATAACAGTTGATGTATTATTACATCAATTTTTATTTTAGCAGTGTTTGTCTAATTTTATAATGAGAAGCAATAAAAATATTTACCTTGTGAAAATTTGCTCAACAGCTTATTTTGCTGAAATGTATCTGCTACAGGAAGACATCCACATTATTTATTTATTGCTTAAAATTAAAATAATCAAGGCCCAACTTCAAACAGTGTAAAAATCCTTCTGGGAACCTGCCCTATATGACACAGGAGGTAAGGAAGTAATAAATTGCTCAAAGACCCTCTGAAATTTATTTCTTCTCAACATAAGAGAGGAAGCTAACAAGGGTAGAACTAGACTGCTAATTTTTTTTCAGGTAATGGGAGAGCTCATGAAAAAGAGGAAAGAACAAAAAGAGGAATAAAATGGCAGGACTTTTCCTTGGAAACATAGAATAGTAGGGAGACAGTGGTCGATAGCAGCAAGATCTCAAATCCAGACCTCCAAGGGAGACTGAAAAGTCAAACCTAAATGAATACAAAGAGGTATAAGCTTATTTTTTATTTGATTATTTGTTTGGTTGTTTTATGGGCACTCTTTCAGGTGGTTGGAGTGCTAAAGTTAAAAAAAATTTATGTTCCTTGTCCCTTTTTCTACCTTGTTTGAACTGGGTATTCCTGACACCTGTTTCTAAGCATGCTCTTTTTTTGCTGTATTAAAGACATAGTTTTATTTCTTATAAAAATATTTGTTAGACAATATTTTTTGTCCAAATATATATATATATATATATATTGTCTTGTATACATTTGAGGCATGAAGGAAAGGACAACTTTGGTATCCACCTAGGAAACAATGACTCTTTTTGGTGCATATAGGGATACCATCCACCTTATCCATTGTACAAGAGTTTATTTATTTTCTCTAATTGTCATTATCTCAGGACATTCATATGTTTCATAATTACACTTCTAAGGACAACTTTACAACAGAATTTGGGCCCTTAAATCTACCCCCTTTAGACAACAAATTTAAATGTGTTGAGATTCCTAGTGGTTACAAGAGTATTTTTAATTGCTATCATGTTATTATAAGTAGCAGTAATAACCATATTCTGCTAAGGTTCCCCTTATTTTGCTGTTCTTTTTTTTAAAGAAAGGCAGCAATATCTTGTTGAACATGCATCAGAACAGATGGTCAGTGTCAGAAGATTTAAAAATATCAGTATGAAAAGCAGGGACTCATGACTGTTGATGCAAAGGAACAGCCACTGGCTTATCTTGGGGCAAGTTATGTTTGCATAGTTTGTAAAGAGTTTCCCGGGGTTTATTTTCTTTTGTTCACATCACAGATCACTCTGTCTCTTTATTTTGACTCTGATGTTGTTCAGCATCCTCACCTGCTGAGAGGTAGAGTTTGCTGAAAGCATCTTGAAACAACCCTGAAGGCCTTCAGTTAAGCTCTGTTGCGATTTTGCTATTTCTCTTCTTTTCTTCTTTTTTTGTTGATACCACAGATGCTAAAGAGGGCCTTCAGTAGCATTCTGGGCATGCACTGGAAAGGGAGCAGTTGTAGGGTCTTGTTGATTTTTCACAATGACTATAGAAGGTTTTTGGAAAATCATTGACAAGGAATGGATGTCATTAAAAACTATACAGCAGAAACTATTAATCTAGGGTATATTTTTAAATTTTTAATATATTGATAATTATTTCGATATAATTGATTTCTATTGAGATAGTATGTATTTTAGTCAGGCAATAGTCAATAAACATTTATTAAGTACATACATAATGTGCCAGGCATGGTGCTAAGTTTTGAGGGTACAAAAAGAAGCAGAGGACAGTCCCTGCCCTCAAAGAGCTCACAGTCTAATAAGGGGAATAACAAGCAAACCAATATGTACAAGCAAGCTATAGATAGGATGAAAAGGATGTAATTAAAAGAGGAAAGGCATTAGAATTGAGAGGTATTAGGAAAAGCATCCTTTAAAAGAAGGAATTTTAATTGAGACTTTAATTGGGAATTCAGGAAAGCTGGTAGGCAGATAAAGGGAAGGAGAATATTCCAGGTACGGAGAACAGTCAAAGAAAATGTCCAAAACTGAAAGATGAGTTTATCTTTGAACAGGCAGGAAGCCAGTGTCAGCGGATTGAAGAATATGTGCTGGTGATTAATATATAAGAAGACCAAAAGGCAAGAGGGGAATAGGCTATAAAGGGCTTTTTAATCCAAATAGATTTTATCTTTGGTACCAGAGACAATAGTGAGACTCTGGAGTTTATTAAGTAGGGGGATGACACAGTCAGACCTGTACTTTAGAAAATATAAATCCACCAAGTCCACAGACTATTGATTTTGTATTGGGTATTTTTTATAATTAATAACTTGGTGAAATCTCAGATATCCTGATTAGCATTGGAAACCAGAGAATCACTTTTTGATGTATCACTATAAAGAATGATTTATTACTTTTAACCTTACTTACTAGATCCTGCTAATCCTGGAATTCCTTCATGGGAGAGAATGTAGAATATTAAAATTCTATAAAATGACATGGTTTCTATTGATTTACCTAAACAATTGACCCTGAAACAATAACTCAAGACAAATATGACAAATGCACACCATGACAGGATGGTCCAGACATATAGTTCTTGCCCTAGCTCCTTTCCTTCCAGGATAGCTACCTTCCTAGGTCAAAGTACATGAATTATTTATTGAATTATATGGAGTTTTTATCAGCCTATACTTGCCGCCGACATTTCCCAGATCGGAACTCATTTATGTGTAACCCTAGAAGACAGTGATGTTTGACTTTAATTTGACTCATTGGTTAGGTTATTATCTATTTTAAGTGGTTTCATACGTCATATAAAGGCTAATCATGATAATCTTTGTGGCCCCTTTGGCATTTAGGATTCTGTGATTATATAATAGATGAGGAATTACTACTGGACTCTACTAAGAATTGTATATCCACTCTTTTTCTCTTATTTTCTCTTTCATTATTATCATCTATCACAAAATTATAACTAGGAATTTTTGTGCTCTGGACAAGAACTAAAATTCAGAAAAGTAGAATGAAGTACGTCTTCATTGAGGAGACCAGTATAGTTAGCAGCCAGTTCACAAAACTAGTTGAGATAGGAAGCTAAGAGATGGTTGACAAGAGTAAGCTCTTTTCTTACCTCATTTATTTTCCTCTCTCTTCTAGAAGGTAAAGCAATTCTTGGGCACTGGAATGAACTATACCTGGTAAAGGTGGGAGTAGAAGGAGGGGAGAGGAAGAGAGGAGTTCAACCCATTCTAATATCTCAGATAAACTCTTTTGTTTAGATTCAGATGAATCAATGAACATGCTATTTAATGCTGATAGCCTAGAGACAACCCATAGTCTCCTGATACTAGTTATAGCTCTTATCAAACACAAGGTCTTCAAAGACATAATTCATTGGTCATCTGTTATCTACTCCATCACCCAGATCCTCAATAGTTTTGGCTTCTCAGTTTTATAATTCTTTTTCAACACATGAATTGTATATCTAGTGCAGTAACTTCTGAAATATTTTATCATGGCCTAAAATTATAGAGTATAGGAAGTACTGCAGTAGATAGCAAGCTATTTTTGTGAGCCAGTGCTTAACAGTGCTTGAATCACATATATATTGAATGAAGTCTGACATCACAATTCCAAAACATCATTCCTTAGGGGAACTTGAGGAAAATGGATAGGGAAATTACCTTTTTATTGATATAGGAAAGGTATCTGATACTTCTATTTTTGACAACTAAATCCCTGAATGAAGGTAAGAAAACTGTGTTGGAGATGTTCCATAGGCCAGATAAAAGACTACAGTTATCCATAAATCTTATTTCCAAGGGCAGGGGATTGCTTTAAAAGAGAAACATTAAGAAAACAGATTGGTTGGAACTTATGGTTAAGGTATTCAGAGGCAAATGTTAAATTCAGTATTGCTGAATCAATAGGATTTAGCATATGTATATAATGCTGGACACATTATCCACATTTTTAACATTTTAAGATTTGTGTATTTTATTTATGTAAGAAAAGTAGCTGTTAGCATTATATGTCTATATTATCAGGATTCACCTGAATCACTCTGAATGCACGTGTAACAGCAAAAGAAATAGAGAGTACTGTTTTGCAGGACTTAGGTGCATGTATTGCTATTCTTATTGTGCTAGAAAATGACAGGCACAGAGTGAAGTTGTAACAAGAGTGATCTTGGGCAAGTCACTTAATATTTCTAGGTAGGAGTTGCCTCACCTATTGAACATTGCAGTGAAATGAGGAGGCTGAACTAGATGACCTCCAAGGACCTATCCAGGTCTAAATCTCTGATTAAGTGTGTGATGGCAATGCCAGTGACTGGGTGGCTTAATTAAAATAAACATCTTCAAAGATAACTTCCAGATCAAGTAGTAATTCTTTATTTTAAATGAATTTGAGATCTAAGTAAATGATCCCATAAACAAACTGAATTTACATAAAAAGATTAAATTAAAGATCCTTGGAATTAAATATTTAAGATTAATTTCAATATCTAGATAATTTTAGAGAGCAGAATCATAAACTTAATTTCTAACACATGGCTTTAATGAGCAAGCATTCTCTACAGAAGCCAGGATAGTTATATGAAAAAGCTCCACCCCCAAACCCTCCCAGGGTTTTACATCTCTTACTTTGTCATAAGATGCAGGGGCATTGTAGATTGAAAAGAAAAAAAAATGAAGTATTCTCTACATTGACTCTATCTCTAGATCTACAATCCTGACCCATGAACTATGACATCAGTAATTAGAAGCATATGGTATAGATCAGAAGGTCATTAGGTGGAATGAAACTGGCAAAAATTGTCTCTCTAATGTCACTGTCAAGCTGGAAGGACATAAGTCATTATAGAAGGTTCAGCCAGCAGCCCACTGGTTAACATTTTCAGAAATATTCAAGATGATGAAACAGTTATCCACAAGTTTAATGAATCAGAAATTATTTTTGTGGAAATTACTATTTATTAAATATTACATAAGTAAAAATGACAACAGAAACAACATACCATAGAATTCCCAAAGTAATTTCAATAAATAAGAGAGAAGCTAAAAAGGTCCCCTATTTCAACTTACAAATGTCATTTAATAAGAATTTTGTTTAATCATAGAGGCAGTGTCAAATAAGGTGGCCCCCATGCCAGGAAGACCCACATTCAAGGCCTGCCTCTGACAAATATTTGCCACTGCAGGCAAGTCTCTGAATTCCTCAATCTGTCAAAAAAGAAAAAAAGTTAATGTTGTTGTTCAGTTATCTCTGATTCTTCATAACCCCAATTAGGGGTTTCTCTCTCTTTTTTTGTTTTGTTTTCTTGTTTACATCATTCATTTCCATGATATTGTTGAATTACAAATTTTCTCCCTGTCTTTCGCCTGCCCCAACCCTAAAACAGCAATCCCACTGTAAAGCCCCTCCGCTGCTCTGCTCTCTTACTTTCTGGTAGAGTAGAGAGGGTCTCCATATCCCAGCCCCCGTATATCTTATTTCCTAGTTGCAGGTATTGCAGAACTTTAAATTCTAGATTCTTTCAATTCCTCCCTTGTCACCCACCCCCACTGGAAAGACAATCAATTCAATATAGGCTGTGGATGTGTGATTATACAGGACATCTTCACAGTGGAAATATTGTGACAGTGATCATCTGTCTCTCCTTCCTATCCCTCGTCCAGTTGTTCTGTTCTGTACCCTGTCCCTGTCCCTTTCCTGAAGTGTGTGCTTCCAGCATCCCTCCCCCAGACCCTGCCCTCCCGTCCGTCATCCCCCCTCTCATCTCCTCCTCTCCTCTGTGGCATGATGCCTAGTTTAGACTTTATGTCATTTCTTCGCTAAACCAAATTCAATGAGAGTAATTGAAAGTAAAGTGGTAACAGTTATCCCTTGCCTC
>JAQQSW010018001.1:0-11341 GCA_028646575.1 Pseudocheirus occidentalis | reverse complement strand
TGGCCCTGATCAATCGCCTCAGCCCCCCTGCTATCTGCAGGCCGAGGGCTCTGAAGCAGGCCTGTGGAGGCCGCTGCGGCTCTCAGCCATTCCTGCTGCTACAGCCGCCTCCCACTGCTTCCTTGCCCTGGGAGCAGTTTGGCCGGACTCACTCTTTTCCTCCTGAGTTAGCAAAATCCACTGACCTTTCTCTTAGCCTTTTTTTCCTTCTGGCCTGATAAATGTGGTAACTGTGCCTCCAGTGCAGTGGATCTGCTCTCCTATAGACGCGGCTCCCCGCCTGATGCCCCAGGGCCTGACCTGGCTGGGGTTTTGGCCGTGGCTCCCATACTGCTGTGAAGAGCCCTGCCTGCTGCGCTGCCTGTAGCAACAGATGTGCTTTCTGTCTTTTGGAGAGTTTCGGAGCTTGAAAATCTGTTTAGAGTTCCATTTTATGAGTTTTTAGAGTGTGTGGGAGCTGCGGTGCTTTGCTGCTTCTACGCCGCCATCTTGGCTCCGCCCTCCCCCCCCCCCCCATGAGTGCTTTACTTAATGGAGCAGTTGACAAGGAGAGGTCGGACAGATTAGTATTCCAAGTCTAGAAATATGTCTGAAAGGAAGGGCTCCCCAGAGGTAGAAGGGCTGTTTCTCTTTCATCAAAACAATTACTTTCTTTTTGTAGGAATCTTCCTTATTTTGTGGGCAGACCCCAAAGAAAGCTAAAGGACTATGGTACAGGAAGTAGAGTTGTCTTGACAATTTGTAAGCTTGGGAATGAATGAATGCTTTTTTTGTCTTTTGGGGTTTAAGGTCTGGCTAAATGAAGTTTGTTTTATATTTGATGGTATGATAACCTTGATTCTGGTATGGGAGCTGAGGGACATTTTTCCACTTTTTTGGAGGGGAGACCTAGACTAGAACCAAATGCTGATGTTCTCAAGGGAAATTCTGAATAGGGGCAGATGAAAGAAAATGATTTATTAGTAACAAAAACAGAAACAAAACCCAAGACTGAATGTAGTTTGTGCTAACCCATCGACTTTTGGGCCATACAAAATAGTCATTCATTTAGTATCACCTACCAAGGTGAAAGTAATCTTTTCTTCTTCAGTTTATTCTTAACACTTTGTCTTCACCTTCCCCTGTACTTAGCTCACTATTTCAGATGTCAGTTATCCATGTATGTGTATTCTCCCCAACCCAAACATTAGATTGTAAATTTCTAGAGTAGGATAAATGTTACATCTATCTTTGTATATGCAATACCTAGTACAATGCCTTGGTATTAAAAAAAATTTTTTTTTGAAAGACAAAGATTTCATCCTCATGAAAACTGCTTTAAAATACTTATGTTATTGAGTAGAACATACTTCAACATTACCAACCTGCCAGCTCTTGGTGTCATTCAGTTAGTTCTGTATTGTGCAGTTTATTGTTTTTTAAACATTTTTAAAGCCTATGTATATGTAACCTTTTTATAATATGCATTTTCCTTAAATCTAAGATTCCTTAAGTATGCTTAATAAATTAATATGATGATGCATTTGCCTTAAGGGGAAGTACTGAAAACAAGAAATAAAATTAGTTATTAATGAGATGCATAATATATTTTATAGGAGAAGTTTTATTATAATTGCTTATTTTTGTGTAAGTTGGTTTGATGAGAATTTAGCTAACTGTGTTTATACTAAATTATCTATGCATCCATATTTTATTCTTTTAAGGAAGTGAGTGAAGACTCCTAAGTCAGATTATTGGTTATAGTTTCCTAGCTAGACACATAGCTATTCTCAGTGTTCCTTATTTATACATGAAAGACTGTGGGCACAACCTAATAGATCTAATGATTTCATTGATAGTTCTGTGATAACCTTGGTTAAAAAAAAACGGTTTTAAAGCTTCTATCGAAATGGGATAGAATAGATTTGCTAAGAGTCCCCTGCCTTTTTCATCTAGCAGGTAGGGGGCCCTGACTTTCTGCTGAAAGAATGTGTTTGTTTTACCACAGCATAACTTTTAATTGTAGTGTTGTAATGCTATACATTAATGTCCTGCTCTAAAGCTTCGTATTTGTATGGCAGTGATCTTGACAGCTCAAAAGCTATTAAAGTACATAGCAGGTCCTCCCAAGGTAGAAAGGCTTTAAATGCAGGCCCAAGGATGGAATATTGCTCAAAGAACAGACTGAGTTACATTTGGAGAATCTCATCACCAAAAGACTGGCTGTACCCACTCATGCACTCATTTATAAGATATGGAGCAGCTGTGATCTGCGTAAATGGCAGGAGCTCTGCTCTGAAAATCAAAAATATTTTGAAGTTTTTTTGATGTCCTGCAAGATGCTAAATTTTATATTAGTATTTGTATATTTTATAAACAAATGCTAAAATAATATTTCTTTACTTTAGGTTGGTACCAGATGCTTGGTTACTCACTAATTCCCATGAATAAAAAATTTTAAAGCATTTATTAGATGATAAAGACAGGCTTGAATGGTGTTTATGTTAAAATAATTTATGATATGCAATATCCTTCAATAGTTTTGTAGCACTTGGCCTAAACTCAACTTTGATTACTTAGCTAATAAGGGTTCTCTCAAATAATATTGAGAATATTATCAAAATAAATTTAAAAAGCATCCCAGTACTCAGTGAACTCTTGTACTAGTATAGAATTGCTTTGTTTTATGAACAGTTGTTCCCTTGAGTCAAGTTGAAAAGCAAAACTGTCTTTCCTTTTAGTTTTGAGATTTTACTTATGCAGAAATGTCCTACCTTGTAACAACAAAAAACTAGGCCATTTTTTAAAAGTTAAACTCTAGAATTGTCTACAAGTTAGTTGGTCCTTGTTTGTTGGGGATAGTCTGTTTCATTTTTATGATATTTGTTTCTCATGATATTTAGCGATTACCTTTTCTTCTAGACGAAAGTATTCATTATATACCAGAATGAAACTTTCAAATATGTTACAGGCCTTTGCACCTTTTATTTCTCAATTATGAATTACAGTTTTCTAGAATTTTTTTTATAATTCTCTTGTACACAACTTCCTGTTGAAGTCACTGAATTTCAGTCTGTATGTTGATCAGATTTGAAAGATCTTGTGCATTTTTTGATAGACTTCCTGTACCACTTTCTCCTCTACAACATCTTAGTGCAAAAGCTGCATTTATCATAGTGGTGATCTTTTTGTTCTCATTATGAGAAGGCAAGACTGCCAACTGTATCTTTAAAGAAGGTAGTATTGGGCATATCATAAAGTGAACAGTGCCCACTCTTTTATTTGTTTCTCCAAGAAGGAACCATGGACTAACCTTTAGCTTCACTTCCCTTATGTATTCTGATTCCATTTATAGTGATAATGTCAGTATAGATAAATATTAACTCTTCCAGTTATTTAATAACTTCCTGTATTTAGAGTAATAATAATGAACTTTAGAGTTTGTATGTCCTAAAATTCTGACTCTTAGCATCCTCTTCCTATTCTGTCTCTCTACCATAATCACTGCAAAAATAAACAGGAGATACATAGGAGAGGGTGATTTTGCATTTTTTTCTTTTGTTTGATGGATTGCCATGACTGAAAAAAAAGTACTGAGTGGCTAACATACTAGTATTAGCCTCTTTGCTCTTAGGCTCCAAAGTAGCATGTTACCAGGAACATACTTGGAGTTTTTTCAGTTTGGTGAGAACTGCCAGAGTTTATGGTTCTCCGGGATAGCCTTTGAAAACGATGATCAGGAAGACTCAAGCCCATATGATAGATTTAAATGAGCTATCTATAGGAATCTTCTATAAATAACAATAGGGCAGCTAGGGGGCACAGCAGATAGAGTACCAGACCTGCATTCAGGAAGATTCATTAGTTCAAATCTGGCTTCAGTTACTTCCTAGCTATGTAACCCTGGGCAAGTCACTTAAACCTGTTTCCTCAGTTCCTCTTCTGTAAAATGAGCTGGAGAAGAAAATAGCAAAACCATTGCAGTGTCATTCCCAAATGGGGTCACGAAGAGTTAGATGTAACTGAAAAATAATGGAACAAAACAGATGATAACTTTTTTCTGCAGCAGACCCCATCTTCAAGTCATACAGTTTACTTAAACGTATAAAGGCTATAAAAGCATGCTGGATTTATTGTTTATTTAAAAAACATTTTGACATAGTAGAGGAAACTGTAGATAGAGCATTAAAAGCTCTCTCTCTTTCTCTTTTCAAGGGGGGAAAGTCTATTCACTGTGCTACCTAGCTACCTCTAAAAGAGGGGCAGCTTAGTTGGGTGGTGCAGTGGATAGAGCACTGGCCCTGGAGTCAGGAGTACATGAGTTCAAATCTGGCATAAGACACTTGACATTTAGTAGCTGTGGGACCCAGGGCAAGTCACTTACCCCTGATTGCCTCTCAGAAAACCAGCAAGGTATCTCTATTACATATGTGATAGCACAGTACTTCATAACCATGCCAAGACTAGGTGTCAGGACTCCATTGTTGACTGGACAAGGTGATGCTGAGCACCAAAACAAAACAGCTTCATGGTTAAGATCTTGGGCTTGCTCTGGTGATTGGGTCCTGCTTAGCAAAAGAAGTCCAATTCTTCTCAGAATACAGAATTCAGGATGGAGTATAAGGCATTTCTTTCATCTCTAACAGAGATGGCAGACCAAGTGGAGAAATATTTTTTAATTAATTTTTTTGCTTTTTGCTTTTTGGAGCGCAGTTGGGGTTAAGTGACTTGCCCAAGGTCACACGGCTAGTTTTTGTGTTAAGTGTCTGAGGCCGGTTTTGAACTCATGTCCTCCTGACTCCAGGGCCGGTGCTCTATTCACTGTGCCACCTAGCCGCCCCCCAAGTGGAGAAATATTTATTGAACTTGAATCAAAAGATGAAGTCTAAAAATTAGCACTGAAAAAAAAGAAAGTATGGCACCCAGATATGTTGAAGTATTCAAATAAGGGTGAAATAGGGTATTAACTCATTCTGATTGCCATACTGCTAGTGAAGCCTTTGTGTACCTTAGAGTCCTTTCATTTGACCATAGTAAGGAAAAAGTTCTTTTTTTTTTCAGGGTTGAAATCATATGCAATGGGTTGACATTGCCAGTGGACTTCCAGGGGAAGAACATAGGGGAGGCTTTTGTGAACTTTCTTTCACAGAAAATAGCTGAAAAGGTTTTAAACAGACACAGTGGAAAAGTAGGACACAGATACATTGAAATCTTCAAAAGCACATAAGAGGAAGTTTGGCCTCATGATCCTCTTTGAAAGCTAATCGCTGTGCAGTAGCCAGGTCCTTATATTGGACCTTGACTGGCAGAGGTTCTAATAAAATTGATATAGGAACTGAGTTTGAAAGACTGAGGTGCGATGCCTGTGGTGGAGAGTATGAAGGCTATAATAGCTATAATGGATTAATGATAGAGAGAAAGATACAGATATGTATGTGTGTGTGTGTGTGTATATACATATGCATATAGATGTCTGTATCCACATATCCATGCATGTACGTTGTGTATGTATTACACATGTGTATGTGTTTATATATGGAGATGATGGTCTCCTCATAAATTATGATAGGCCACTATGTGCACATTAGAGGATTACCTTACAGAACCTGCTAAAAATATTTACGTATTTTTTTCACCACTAAACCATGTGAGAGTACACATTTGAAAGTGGACTTGATGGCAGACTGATGTAATGGTAATAGGAATTTGAAGATCTTCCCTGATTTGAAAACAAACAATACCCCCTAATAGGTTGAATGTAGTCCCATGGACCTTGTGGTGGGAGGAGTTTGCTGAAGAGTAGAGCAGAGCCCACAGGAAGCTCTCCAACTTTGAATATATACTTTGCTCCCAATAGGCTGAATGTAGTCACATGGAACCTGTGGTGGGAGGAGTTTACTGAAGGGTGGCGCAGAGCCTGCAGGCAGCTGGGAGTCAGAGCCAGAGAGAAGGTGAGAGAGAGGATGTTCAGGCTAGGAGATTGATATGTTTGTGAGTAAATATGGATCTTATGTTGGTTTGTGGGAAGGCTAAAGGATGCTGTGGCTCTCTGTGTTGTTAATAACTTCTTTGTTACTATGATGGAATCAGCTTACTGGTTTGGGGATTTGGTTTTCTGGTATCTAAATAAATGTTTTGGTTCTGTCCTCTATATGGAGATTCTACATGGTTGGTGCTGTAAATATTGCATTGGCACTACAACTGACCAGAAAAGCATTTTGTTGAACTTGCTGTTACAGGTCCACCTTAACAAAATTGTTAACCATTAGAGATTAAACAACATGACAAGATAGTTATGTTGTACTTAAACAATAAGTCTATTTAGGTTAAAGCAGTTTCAGTTAGGATAAATGTTGTTCTTATTCCACATTAAATGGAACACTGTTTGAGATGCATATTGGAGATATGCTTTTTTGTGAAACAAAGGTAAGAGCTGCATCTACAATTCAGAAAGAAAACATTTGGCATGTGTTACTTCCTTAGATAATTCTGTAAAGAATATATGTTTAATTTTTTTTAAGTCAATGAGTACAATGTTGATATGCAATACAGACTTATTAGGATTTTGGTCTTGGCATTTTAACTTCTGAGGCTTTGATTTAAATATTTCATTATACTATGATTTTCTTTTAGGTGTATTGCACTAAGTGACATTTGTTAAATATATCTTCCTTTCAAAAATTGTCTGTCAGTTTCAAATGAGGCATAAGAGGAGAAATTTGTCAACAAAGTTCACCAACTCTTACATGCTGCATAGAGTTCATATGAAAGAGTGATTCTGAATCCTACTTTTTTTTTTTGCTTTTTGGAGGGCAGTTGTGGATATGTGACTTACCCAAAGTCACATGGCTAGTAAATGTGTCAAGTGTCTAAGGTCAGATTTGAACTTGGACCCTCCTGACTCCAGGGCCAGTGCTCTACTCATTGCGCCACCTAGCTGCCCCAATCCTATTTTTCTTTATGGAAGTTACTATACTTCCTGTATTAAGTTCCAGAATACTACAGAACCACCTTCAACAAAAAGGTCAACCACTAAAGATTAGTCTGACAATCCATACAAGAAAAAAAAAATAAAGAATATGTATTGTCCAGACTGTGACGTAATTGAATTGTTAGCTTTATGAATCAGACTGTCTCTACATCTATCTTGGATAGACAGGATCATTTAGATGGACTATAAATATATCTAATAATATGGCATGTCTATTCCTGTATCTTAAATAAAAAAAAACAAAAACAACCTGTAGCCAACCTTAAAACTCTACTTCTTAAAAATTGCCACTTGTACTTTCAATGACCTGAATTACTCCTTGATGCAAATACCAATCTTTTCAACATCATTATTCTTATAGTAATGTCATATGGGTGTGAGTCATGAAACAATATCTCCGAAGAATCAGAATCCTCAAGAAAAACTTGAAGAAAGAAAAAAACTTGAGAGGAAGGAGTCTAGCAAAACTCATTTTAAGAGAGGATTTGAGGAAGACCTAAAAAGGAAGAAGATTCCGTCCTAAGGAGAAAGATTTAAGAAAAAGGATTTGAGGAGGAAAAGCAGCAAAAGGAATTGATCTGAGGAAAAAGAAGAAGATAGTAGGACAAAGTAAGGAATTATTTGGGAAGTCATGTCTGGTTGTGAGAGATGAACAATTATTAAACCCTTCCTGAAGTCTTCTGCTGTAGCACAGTTCTTTGATCATATCTCCATCCCACTGGAAAGTTGGGCTCTATCCTTAGATCTTCCAAGTCTGATAAGTGTGCCTTTTGATTTTTCTAGGAATTCGGCATTTGTGTCATTTCATATAGTATCCTCACCATTCTCCTAGTATTCCAGTACTTTTACCTCTCCTTTCCCAGCCTTACCAGCAAACCTAGTGTATTGTCTTAACCTATTAAAATATAAGCTTCTTTTGTTCAGGAGCTGGCTGTCTTGTTGGCTTGTAGTTATATCCATTTATGTGTGGACATTTGAGGCCATGAGTTAGTGTAACTAACTGGATGAAGTAAAAATTCTAATGCATGAAAGTAAATCTTATGTCATAGGTGTAACAGATTTGGTGAGATAGGAAACCCATAACTGTAATATAGCTCTAAAAGAGTATGTCTTAACTAAATTAATCAATATAGGTAAAGGGTGGGAACAGTGCAGGGGTGGGGGGTGGTTCAGTAAGGAATGGTATACTTTCTACTCATGACAGGAACTAGAATAGGAAGAGTTGTGTATAGTATAGACCAGTGATGTCAAACTCAAATAGAAACACATCTCTGCAGCTGCTTATTTACCTATAAAGCCATAAATGTACATTGTGATATTTTTATTTTCTTAAATATTTCCCAGTTACATTTTAATTGGGTTCCAGGCTACACTTGGGAACAATGGGCTACATATTGACACCTAGTATAGACAACATGGGCAGGAAACTGTTAGACTTGTCACAGATGCATATCAGTGGGTGTGATGCAGCACCAAAACTATCTGGACATGTTCTGGAGATCTCCTTGCCAGAAACATAATTATTGATTTGTTTGTGTGTGTATTTAAGTATTGCTGTTTTAAAGTTGTAATTACTTCATTTTGAACTCCATATATATATATATATATATTTAATTTTATGTTCATTATTGTTTCTCATTGGTTTCCAAATATATTCTTTCCAACAAAACTTTCAGGGGGAGGGGTTGGGAATCATTTTAGCAAGACTAATCAACACAGTGACCGTGTCTGATAGTATAGTCATTATATCTATACCAGTGGCATCCCACCCCTGAAATGAAGGGAAGGAGGTGCCCATTCTCAACTCTTCTTTGGAGCCAAAATTGGTTTTAATAATTATACATCATTTGTTTTAAATTTTTTTGTTACACAAGCTTTTGGCTTAAATTTTGTTATCTTCATTTATATTGAGGCAGTCACATATATTTAGTTCCTGGTTCTGCTTTATCACTTCTCAACGTCTTCCATGCTTTTCTGAATTCTTCCTTTTCATTATTCCTTATAACAAAGTAATATTATGTTACCTTCATATACCACAATTTATTTATTCTCCAGAGTTATATTGCCTTGTTTCAAAATCCTTCCACCAAAAAAAAGTTCTACTGTGCATGTTTTGATATTTACAAGATGATTTTTTATGTATTTGAAATTATTGGGGAATATTCCTTCCTTTCAGATCACTAGGTCAAAGGGTATGGACAATTTAGTTAGCTTTTTAAATAAATAATTTCAAATTGCTTTCTGGATTGGTTAGGTAAGTTCCTGCTTCAGCAGTCAATATATTTTAGTGTTTCTGTCTTCCCACAGCCATAACCATATTATCTATTTCAGCCTTTAAGTCACTTTTGACAATTTGTTGGGTGAGAGAGAAAACTTCAGAACTGTTTTAATTTACCATCTCTCCTGTTATTGATGATTTGGAACAGTCTTTCATTATAGGTGTTAAAAGTTAAATTCTTTCAAAATTAATTCAGATTATTTAACCATTTATCCATTAGAGAATGTCTCAAAATATATAATTTTATTAATTCCCTGTATATAATATCTCTAAAATCTTGATACTAACACTTAAAACTGAACTAAGACTTTTTGGGATGCCTTATATATCTTAGCTATTGGGCTTTTATCAGAGATATGATGCATTGTGGTATTTCCCCTCCTTGTCTGACACTTTTTTTTTAGATTTTTCTTTATGCTTTTTGAAGGTGGGAGGGCAGGGCAGTTGGGGTTAAGTGACTTGCCCAAGGTCACACGGCTAGTTTTGTGTTAAGTGTCTGAGGTTGGATTTGAACTCGGGTCCTCCTGATTCCAGGGCCAGTGGAATCACTGAGCCACCTAGCTGCCCCCATCTGACACTTCTTATTCTAATTGCATTGATTTTGAGATTTGTGCAAAAGCTTTTCACTTTCATGTCATTGAAATGATCTATTTTATCTTTTGTGATTTCTATGACTTCCTTCAGTTAAGAGTTTTCCTTTAAATATACTAAAGTCTAGAAGTGTAATTTCATTTTAATTATATTTTTTAAGAAAAATATTTTTCTTGAAGTTCTAGACTTTTTGTTCCTCGAAATGTTTTACTATTTTGTATACTTCTGATATTCTTTGGCATTTAGTATAACTTAGTATAGTATTAAGTATATAAATTCATTAAGCATTGTCACTTGTATTGGCATCTCTCAGTAATGAACAATGAATATCCTACCAATTTTTAAAACCATTCATTTATGCATTTTGTAGTTATTTTAAATGTTTAAATATGCTTTCCTTTTTAATCATTTCCTCCTGGATTTTGTTTTTGCTATATAGAAATAATGTTTATTTCTTTTGGCAGATATTTTTATATCCTATTATTTCGCTAAAGCTATTGACTCCATTAGTATTTTTCCCTGATTCTCAGTCTTTTTTTAGTTAACTATTTCCTCTTCAAATAGAGATAATTTTGTCTCCTCTGAAAATATTTATTAACCTTTAAGTAATACCTGTTCCTAGCATTTCTAGACCTATGTCAGGTAATAGTACAGAGAAGATACTTGCTTTCCTCCTGTATTTACTGGGAAAGTTTCAAGTATTTTGCAACTGCAAATAATACTTTTGGTTTTCAATAGATACCTTTTACCATGTTAAAATAGTCCTATGCCTATGCTTTCAGTTTTTTAAATATAAATTACTGTTGTACTTTACCAAAATTTTGGGGTTTTTTTGTATCTATTGATGTAATCATGTAGTTTGTGGTGTTTTTTCCTAAAATTGAACCATCCTTTTATCCCTAGTATAAAAACACCTTGGTCATAACTTTTATATGTAGATACATAGGAATATAGGTGTATTATATTATATTATTATTATTATTAATATTATATTATTATACAGACATACATATACACACAAACACATTCTATATATGTGTGCACATATTTGTACATATTAAATACAAACATTTATTGCTATAGTGATCTTGCTGAGATTTTATTTTAAATTTTTGACAAAGTAGTGATGTGAGCTATGTTTCTCTTTCTTTGCTTTAGCCCTCCATGAGTTAGGCATACTGATCATACATGTCTCATAAAAGGAGTTTGGTAGTTTTAAGAAAATAGTTTTGAGAACATATAATTAACATTAATTGCTCTTTAAATATTTCATAGAATTTACCTGTAAATCCACCCAGAGCAGGGGTTATTTTTCTTTGTCTTTTCTTTTATGATTTGATTTCATTTTGTAAGACTAGGAAAAGATTTTTTTAAGTTCTCTTAATTTGTGTGCTTTTAATTGTTGTAGATAATCCTTTTAAATAATGTTTTGCTAGCATATAATATTGAATAGTAGGTTCTGGTTATTTTTTTTCTTTAATAATTAGATTTTACCTCAGTTA